>JBAMMX010000014.1:20305325-20515325 GCA_037126225.1 Dillenia turbinata | reverse complement strand
AGAAATTTAAAGGAAAATGTGGTGTAGCTAGAGAGAAAGAGAGCAATGAGTTTTGGTTTGGTTGGTTCTTCAAAGGTTGGCTTTTGACTGGAAATGCAATAATGCCTCCACACGCTTTTTCTGGTTTTTTCAAAGGATGATTTTGTTTTTTGTGGGTTTGGGTGTTGATGAGTGTTTTCTTAAATGGATATGGGTTACTTGGAGTTTGTAAGGATTGTGGAGAATTTTGGGATGAATTTCTGGGCTTGGATTGTAAAGGTTTTGTAGAACCTTGTTCGGCTCTGATACCATAAAGACAAATATGATTGAAACTCATATTTAGGCTGATGAAATACTGAATATAAATAGGGTTAGAATCCCCAATTAGTTCCCTAGAAATTTGCCTATATAATCTCCTATTCAATCTCTATGATTTGTAAACACCTATATAATTTTCTATGTAAGGAAATAATATCAATTAGGTATCATTGACAATCTCCACAAAAATTATCATAGAATCTCCTATCCTCCGAGAGATCCGCTGCAATAAAGGACCCTCTCCAAGCCAATGATCATTCCAAAATCTAATATCTCGTCCATTCCCAAGCTTCCATCGTAAACACTTCTTTAAATATTTTCAAATCTGCAAGAGACTCCTCCAAAGTGGGGAACAACTCTTTTTATCAACTAATTCTATACTATTTTTTATAAATAAACTATTTAACAAAATTTTTTTTATAAACTCTATTTTAAATGAAATTATCATAAAAGATATATACATAAAGTATAATTTTTTCTCTTTACCATCAATCGATTAAAGTTCATATATCTATATTTTAAAAATAAAAAGAATAAATATTAATAATTAAAATTGAAATAAATTAATTATTTTTTAAACTATTAAAATCAAACATTTATAAATATAAAATCATTTTTATATAACATAAAGAATTAAGAAATTCAAAAATAATATAAATCTTATTAACACCCAAACCATATAAAAAAATATTTATGAATATATTTAAAATTTATAAAAAAAATATTTGAACTTATTCAAATCACAGTGTTTATGAACATATTTATTACATTGATATATTTAAAATTTTGCATCGTGAAAATAAGGATAAAAATGAAATAAAAAATTATGATTCTGAAAAAATAATAGTATAAAAAAAAGAGAAGTAAAAGTTTTCTCAAG
This sequence comes from Dillenia turbinata, assembly GCA_037126225.1. NCBI lineage: Eukaryota > Viridiplantae > Streptophyta > Magnoliopsida > Dilleniales > Dilleniaceae > Dillenia > Dillenia turbinata. The sequence continues at coordinate 20,514,148 of JBAMMX010000014.1, read as the reverse complement.
AGTTTCTCTTTTGAAAATTATTTTTTTTTATTTTCTTCGTAAAAAAATTATTTTAAAGAGAAAATTTTATTCAGCAGAATTTATAAAAAAAGAAAAATGAGAAGTCGAAAAAAGCCTGCTATTTAGAATGTTTCTCTTTAAATCACAAAGATAAATGTTACATTATCGTTTCCAATAAGGACAAGAGGGGAAGATACGGGCACTTCAATATTCGGAAGAGATTTGATCATTTTTAAAAATAAAAATTAATATCAATTAAACTATAGCTTGACATCTTTAATGACTCTCTGACTCAAAACCATTGCCTCCATCCTATCCCATTCATCCTTCCCTTCCAATCCAAAAATTCCCTCTCTGCAACACACACCTCGTTTCCTACACAACAATGACTCTTTCATTCACTTCCAAACTTGGTCAGCTCTCTCTCTCTATCCAACAACCTTCTTCCACCTCACTCCCCTCTCTCATCAATAATCACAAAATTCCAAAAACACCCATCTCCAACAATGTTGAAAAAATTGGGGTGACGAATCAAAACCTTAATCACCAAGTCCTTCAGAAAACGACCAAAAACCTTGTAAATTCCCAAACCCACCAGACTCCCGTTCGTCGCCATCATCACCACCAAAAGTGTCACCCCCACCCCCACCCCCGCCGCCGGAAATCCCCCCGAAGATGTCAAAAGCTTCCGCTTTCCTCTTCCCACATATTCAATCAACAATCCTTCCGGATCCATCGCCTTTTTTCTCTCCTTCTCTTCTTTCCTCTCCTCTCCCCACAAATTCGTTCTTCCAAAACTTTGTTCTCAACAATGGCGACCAGCCTGAATACATACACCCATATCTCATCAAACTTGAAAAATCCTCTATTTCTCTCTGTTATCCTTCTCTGTTGTTCAACGCTGCTTTTCTCTATCAAATTTTCAACCCTGACCTTACAATCTCTGCCCCAAATGATCGATCCCCAAATCAAAGCTCGACGCATTTGATTACTTCCTTTGATGATCTCAGTCTGACAGTTGATTTCCCATCTAGTTATCTGAGATTTTATCTAGTTCGTGGAAGTCCCTTTTTGACTTGCTCTGTTTTGAACAAAACGGAGGTTTCAATCTCCACAATTCATGCAATTTTATCAATAAATCCCAACCATTCTCGTACCAAATACACTATCAAACTCAATAACAATCAGACATGGTTGTTATATTGTTCTTCATCTATTAATTTGATTCACAGTGACATTTCTTCGATCAAATTTGGTGCATTTTCAGGGGTTTTTCGGATAGCTGTTTTGCCGTATTCGGACTCCCAATTCGAGGTAATTCTTGATCAGTTCAGCTCATGTTACCCTGTTTCAGGTACTGCTGTGTTTAGTAGACCATTTTCTTTAGAGTATAAATGGGAAAAAAGGGGTTGGGGAGATTTGTTAATGCTTGCTAATCCTTTGCATTTGCAATTGTTGTCTGGTAATGATTGTGATGTGACTGTTTTGGGTGATTTTAAGTATAAAAGTATTGATGGTGACCTTGTGGGTGTTGTTGGTGATTCATGGGTATTGAGGACTGATCCTATATCTGTTACTTGGCATTCAATTAAGGGTGTGAGTGAAGAATCTTATGCCGAGATTGTTTCTGCATTATATAATGATGTCCAAGCTTTGGATTCCAAAGCTATAGCAACAACATCGTCGTACTTTTATGGGAAATTGATTGCCAGGGCAGCAAGGCTGGCTTTGATTGCTGAGGAGGTTTCTTATCCTGAAGTAATTCCGAAAATCAGAATATTTTTGAAAGAATCTATTGAGCCTTGGTTAAAAGGGAGTTTTAGTGGAAATGGCTTTTTCTATGATGAGAAATGGGGAGGACTTGTGACTAAACAAGGGTCAACGGATCGGGATGCTGATTTTGGATTTGGTGTGTACAATGATCATCATTATCATTTGGGTTATTTTGTATATGCCATTGCTGTGCTTGCGAAAATAGACCCTGCTTGGGGGAGGAAGTATAGGCCTCAGGCTTATTCGCTTATGGCGGATTTCATGAATTTAGGGAGGCGATCAGACTCAGCTTATACCCGCTTAAGGTGTTTTGATTTATGGAAACTACATTCCTGGGCTGGAGGTTTAACAGTGTTTGCTGATGGACGGAATCAAGAGAGCACTAGTGAGGCAGTAAATGCTTACTATTCTACAGCATTGATGGGGTTAGCTTATGGCGATTCACATCTTGCTTCCATTGGATCAACTATTACTGCATTTGAGATCGCCTCTGCTCAAATGTGGTGGCATGTGAGAGAGGGAGACACTATGTACGGTGAAGATTTTACTAGGGAGAATAGGGTTGTGGGTGTTTTGTGGGCAAACAAGAGAGATAGTGGACTTTGGTTTGCTTCACATGATTCGAAAGAGTGTCGACTAGGCATACAACTGCTGCCCTTGTCGCCTATTACCGAATTCCTATTTTCTAATATTTCCTTTGCCATGGAGCTTGTGAAATGGACATTGCCAGCTTTGGGAAGAGTTGGTGTTGATGAGGGGTGGAAGGGGTTTGTTTATGCATTGGAAGGGGTTTATGACAAGGAAAGTGCCTTAGAAAAGATAAGAAAATTAAGTGGTCATGATAATGGGAATTCTCTCACTAATCTTCTGTGGTGGATTTTTAGTAGGGGTGATGAGGAGGAGGGATGCGAGGGAATAGCCAGACTCTCCTTGTTTGGTCAGCATTATCACGATATTTAATTACATTTAGTATGCAATGCAGATATGGTCATGTCCTTCACCTAAAATTTGTTTGGTCAGCATTATTACTAATCTTCTATGCTTAGTCTTGAATATTAGGATCCGAGTTTATGTTTGATTTGTTTATGCATTAATGCCCGTTATACAGATTACATAATCAAATAAAAGTGCAATACCTTTATTTCGTGCTAGCATGTGGCGATGTGCATACAAAGTTGCAACTTTGCTGTGACAAACTGATTTCTAGATGAAGCACCTATCTAAGCTTAGCAGAAAACATTCTTGTAAACAGTGGTTACTATGATTAAGAATTTAGTTAAAAATTTTGAATTATTATTTTCCAGGATGAAGCAACTTCCAGGTGTTCTCTGCTTCTACTTTTCTTGGTAAGCTGTACGTGCTTTTCCTTCTAGGGATATTTCGTGTGTCCATGGTCATCCATAGAAATGACTTCAGCCAATGTATATCATCTCTACAAATTTTGATATGCATTTCTTCCTTGCATTATAATCTCTCTCAACGGTATCATGTTATACCTAGTTATATGTTTCAACTGTCAATCATTGTCTTAAATTATAAAACTAAGGTGTTTGCCGGTGGTCCCTTGTCCATGTGAATGCTACCATTTGTTCTTAGCAGTAGCCCACGTATTTTGCCGCTTCTTGTAGGCCGGAAAATTCATTTCTCACATTTGCAATTCTAACCGCTTCTTTTGGTGTACCGGAGAAATGGATGATCTAAGTAAGGGGTCATCATTCTCCCACCAACATCGTAGACATTGTCTGATAAGGAGCCACTTGTGCTGTCTTGAGCATAAGATGCTGTGCCTAATTAACCTATTAAAATTTCATCGTGCACATACACTCAAAGCATTTTTGCCATTCCCCCGCCCACTCAATCATTCTCTCACTCACCTGTGGGCTAAGCTATGCATCATTATATTGGTCGGTAAGATGTGATGGCTTCCTCCAAATTCCTTCCTCTGCAGGATCTCAAGACCCATCTTAGATAACTACTTGCAGGTTGAAACATATTTTTCCTTTGATGCATTTCTTGTTCAAAAGCTCTGCACTCACTCTCTCTGTTGACAAGAAAATCCTGCGGGAAATCTGTTTCATTCATCACCCCAGCGATTCTTTCCTCATTCCTAGGTAGGAGGTGAATTGAATCAACTCACAGTGACCCATTATTTGATTCAATAATATTAGTTTAATAAGTTATGAATCAAATGAGTAATGCGTAACTCACGTTAAACAGGAACCGAGTTTGAGTTAATGGGTATGCAACCTATTCAATTAATGAGCTGACTTGATATAAATATAAACATTTATATGTATGAATGTATGTATTCATTTTAGAATTTATCATGTATAACACGTGGAATAAAAAGTTTAAAAATCCAAATCTAGGTTTATTTTATTTTGTTTTTATTTTATATTTGAATTTTTATTCATTTTTTAATTTGAAAATCTCGTTTAGAAATTTTATTTAAATTGATGCATGTGAGTTTATGAGCCAAATCGAACCGCTTGTCAGCATAACATGAGCTGAGTCTGAACGCCAAAAAAAAAATAAATAAATAATCTCAACCGAGCTATGCAAAACTTTATTGAGTGGAACTTGAGTTACCCTCTTATCAACTTGACTAGACTCATTTTTACCCCAATTTAATCCTACAAGTTTGATATATCGCCAACACCTCCAACAATATTTTTCTCCTTTTTTTTTGTTATATATATATAAATATATATTTTGGTTTCCATAATATACCGAATCCCATCAAAACTTCGCAGTTAAACGTGTTTGGATGACCTCGGAAGTCCTCATATTTTTCTCTTTCTTTCAGCTCCCTTTTTATTCACTTTTTTTCCTAAATCTGTATATAATTTGTAAGCTATACTTTTTCTTTTTTTTTTTTGATAAAAAATTTGCGTCTCTTAAAGACAGATCAAAAAGTAAAATTTTTTTATTTCTTTTTATTTCTTTTTTAATTCGATTTCACTTAATAACATCTCCTTATATTAAAAAAAAAATTAAAAAATTTTGCCCATAACGAATCCCTAGTACGAAACAAGCTCTTCAGGTGAGTCCTATCTTTCGTTGGAGCCAACATCCACCACATCTGCCTCTTTCCATCATCTTCAAACTTCTCATTATCCTCAGGCTCACATAACACTTCCTAATTTTAATTAAAACAATGATTGAATTTAATGTAGATAAGGTTCGTAATCTCGCTTTTTAACCAAAAAAAAAAAAATCAAATCTTATGGCGATTGATTATTTCCACACACTTTAATTAATTAATAGTTTCCTTACATAAAATATTGAATAAAAAATCAGTTATATTCCATAACTTATATATATATATATATATATATATATATATTTCTTTAGAAATTAATTTTCACCTTATAATTTATAAAACTAATTTATTCTTTTCTGAAAATGAATTTCAGCTCGAACATTCGAATTTGACGAGAACTAATTAAATTCGAATCTTATTTCCCCTGCTCGATAAATGCATAAATTTTTAAATCTAAAGTACTCATAATGTATTGGAAATATAGATCTAGATTATTAAATCTGATAATAAAGAAAAATGATGAACTGCATAAATTTTAAAGCATTTTTTGGATTTTAGAAAGTAAACAAATCTATAGAACAGAATCTAACTCTGCCATTAATTTCTGGATTATGCTCTAAATAGTTCCATCAAGTACATAGGCCCCATTTGAGAAAAATTAACATAATAATAATTTAAATCCCCTTTACATGAAAATTTGATTTCTATTTATAAAACTCTATTTTTTTAACTAATTCTTTTTTTTTTTTTAGTTCGAGTATTATAAGTAAAATAATGCAGAATAGAGAAGCTAAAGGAAGATGAAATTTTCTGAATATCATCTTATTAATTTCTTCCGGACCTTTTCATAAAGTATTTTTCTGAAATTATAATTGTTTATAGTGTAATAATTTGGATGGCAATATTAGTTATTATATTTTGTCACCATGATCAAATTTTACATATGAATGGCATTATCGATTTTTTGTTCTCCATTAACATCTTTTTGTTTTCTTCCCTCATTCTAGCAATAGCAACTCTAGAGAATTTGATATCCCATATCTTAGCTTAAATTTTTATTTTTATTTTTTATATTGATAAAAGATAATTCGGACTATAACTTACAAATATTATAACATTTTATCATCTCATTATAACAAAAAATTATTTTTTTTAATAGGACGATCGATGATTAACAATTTTTTTTTTGGAATTTAAAATCCTCATCTATGCTAAACTCCGTTTTTTTGTTCGTGCCTCGCACTCGCAATTAAATTATTAATTAAGATTTTCACCATTTCTCATACTATATAAATATACAAGACATAGTCAAGAGGTATATAGCATGGTGGAAAAATTTTTAAAAAAAAAAAAAAGAAATCATCCTGATTAGAGTCGTAATGGAAGATCATTAAAAATATGAGATTTTGAAAAATTAATGTAGGAGCAGTATGAAACGTAAAATCTTAATTATTTATTATTTCAATTAAATTATTATAATTAATTAATATTTATTAAATATCCATTGTATCAAATGTAAAATTATAGAAATAAAAAATTCAAATACTTTTAAGATTAAATCAAACCAAGATTTTGCATTAAGAATACTTTTCATGGTTTGGGAGGGCCATTTGTGGAAATCCTGGTAAAAGACATCCAGTGATGGTAAGAATAGTAGACAGGATAGTAATTAATGAACATGAGAAAAGAAGGAATAGAAAATGGCAAAATCAAAATGGGCATTTGATGCGGTGGTATAATTTTCCGTGTAATAGTAGGATGCTGTATTATAGATTTCAAATGTGAGTCATAGAAGTGGATAAATGAGATTTATGAGAATCAATCTCTTAATAGATTTCATAGAATTTGATTAATCGATAAAATCTGAATATCGATCGATAAAAAAAAAAATTACAAAATCTATAATCAACGCCCTTATTCCCATACACTTTGAACACAACTTCGTCTCGTGGTACCCAGCCATTTTTGCTTCCTGCCCAAATCAAAATCCAAATCTTCTTCAACATAGATCTGTTTCAGACACCGCCTCTTACAAAAAACTATAAATGTCCTCTTTTTTGTCAACAGAGTACCCTGTTTTTTCTTATCAACCTTAGTTTTACTCCTATCATTCCCTTCCATTGAAGCTTCAAAACCAAATCCTTTCTACTTTCCTCATGTAGACTCCTCTGTTCTTCCAGTGCCATCACACAACTTCTATCACAATCTTCTCTCATCTCCGCTACCCACCAACTCATTCTTCCAAAACTTTGCTGTCAACCATGGCAATGAATCTGAATACATCCAGCCCTATTTTATCAAACCTTCTCTCTCTTCACTTTCTTTCTCCTACCAATCTCTCTTCCAGAACTCTTCTATCACATTCCAAGTTTTCTCATCTGTTCTCACCATTTCTGCACGGTACAAAAATCCAAAGAAATCCCACAAAATTTCTTTTTTTTTCTTCTCATCTTAGTGTCACTCTTGATTTTCCTTCGAGTATTCTCAAATTCTTCCTTGTTAGAGGAAGTCCTTATTTGACTTGTTTGGTGAAAAGGAAAACAGAGGTTCTGAATTCCTCTGTTTATAAAGTAAAATCTGTGTCTTTCAAGAATATTCTTACCAAATACACAATTAATTGAGCAATAAGCAAAAGTGGCTTATTTATGCTTCTTCATCCATCAAATTCTCGAAAAATGATAAATTTTCCATCACCTCTGATGCTTTCTCGGGTATTATTCGGATTGCGATTTCACCTGATTCTGGTTCTGCTTTTGAGTCAATTCTCAAGCACAGCATATCCTGTTTTTGGTGAGGCTGCATTTACAAATCCATTCACTTTGGAATACAGATGGGGAAAGCAAGGATTTGGGGATTTACTAATGCTTGCACACCAACTTCATCTTCAACTCATGTCATCAGCGGAAAATGATAAAGTTGTGATTCTGAAGGATTTCACATACAACTCCATGGATGGAGATTTAATGGGTGTGGTTAGAGATTCGTGGATTTTGAAATCCAAACCTGTTCCAATCACTTGGAATTCAATTCAAGGAATTGACACGAAACACTTCCCGCGGATCATTTCTTCCCTCGATAATGATACTAAAAATTTGAACTTGAATGCAACGATGTCAATCACATCATTATATTTCTTGGGGAAAGCTATAGCTAGAGCGGCAAGACTAGCATTGGTCGCAGAAGAGGTTGCTCACCCAGTAGTAATTCCACATATTTTGAAGTTTTTGAAGAATTCAATTCGACCGTGGCTAGATTCAACATTTTCAGGAAATGGGTTTCTGTATGAAAGCAAATGGAGAGGTTTGGTCACAAAATTGGGGTCAAATGACTCAACGGCAGATTTTGGATTTGGAATCTACAATGACCATCATTTTCATTTGGGCTATTTTCTCTATGCAATTGCACTGATTGCAAAGCAAGACCCCAATTGGGAGCCACCTACAAGCCTCAAGCATATTCTCTAATGTCAGATTTCATGAGTCAAAATCCAAATTTCCAATACCCAGTTCTTAGAAACTTCGATTTGTGGAAACTGCATTCTTGGGCTGCAGGAATTTTTGAATTCCCGGATGGGAGGAATCAGGAAAGCACAAGTGAAGCAGTGAATGCTTACTATGCAGCTTCTTTGCTAGGATTAGCTTATGGAGATTCTGAAGTATTTGAATTAGGATCAAGTTTGACATCATTTGAAATCATGTCAGTACAAAAATGGTGGCATGTGGGGGAAAATACTGAAATTTATGCTGAAGATTTTGTAAAGGAAAATAGGGTGGTGGGAATTTTGTGTAACAGCAAAAGAGAGAGTAGACTTTGGTGGGCTTCAGCAGAATTGAGAGAGTGTAGGTTGGGAATTCAAGTGATGCCTGTGATTCCAATCATCGAGGCATGTTGGGTACGTAAAGGAACTTGTGGAGTGGACCTCACCTGCATTGAAAAGAAAGGATATTGCTGAAGGCTGGAAAGGGTTTTACTATGCCATGGAAGGGATTTATGATTGGAAGTCTGCATTGGGGAAGATTTTGGATTTGACTGGATTTGACGATGGGAATTCTTTAACTAATTTGTTGCGGTGGGTTTACAGTAGAAGACATTGCTTTTGCGAAGGGTCAAAATGACCTAATCACTTTTTGCTTTTTCTATTCTTTACTTATTTTATTTAAATTTGTGAATGAGGCAATGATGGAAAGAATTGTTGTTTGAAACCAATTCTTGCATCAACATTGATTTGTTCTCTCCCGCTCTATGTAAGAAACTAATTAACAAAGATTGAGAATTCTTATATCAGGTGATTTATTGTTTTAGTTCCTACTATTTTTCCGGAGTAAAAATGGTCAAGCACAATTTAGAAACTTGTCATTTTCCAATATTAGGTTATTTTCTTGATCTTTTAGAATCAAGATAACCTCTAGTGAAGGGCGCTTATCATTCAAACATCCAAGTGATGCAGTCAGTACGATGGTTGAGTTTGTTAAGTACAAACTCTAAGATCCTGCAGGAGAGTCCTCCCCAGAAATAATGAGAAAGCTACACTTACAATTGAAAATAATCAGAAGTTTAAATAATCAAACAAACTGAAGTAAAATAGGAAAACTAAAGTTTTAGCAACTCTGGACGACCAGCCTAAACAATATAATTAAGATAAATAGCAAAAATTAATAAGTACATTCTTCTGGATTAATGTGCCCGATGCAGCCACACGTGCCAGTGGCTATTGACGCATTGATGCAGCTGTGTTGTGAAGCAGCGGCCAGCCCCTTTGCAGCTGCTGTCGTTGGCCACAGCTGCCTTCTGGTGCCTACTTGCAAGCTCGTTGATTGTCTATCTGCTCCCTAAAATGACGTTTTGACCTCCCTTTTTGCTTGCAAATTTGGCAATTGAATAGCCCCTTTGAATTGATGACTTGATCCTTGGCTCTAAGGGTTCTGTCTTGTCTCGTTTTCTCTGCTCCTTGATGAAATGCATTAACTCATAAGCAATCAAAATGTTGTTACTAATTAAGCTCCTTCCTTTTAATAATTCACTGACTCTCTTTATTATTAAAAGAACTAAAATAATACATAAAATATACTTCGAATTAGTGCAATATTTATTTAAAAATAAAACAAAATCAATTTTATAAATATTACACTAATTTATGTCCTATCGAGATACAAAGAAAAAAAAATTTTAATGTTGTGTCAAGATTCGCATCATTTGAAATCATGTCAGTACAAAGGTTTGGTGGAAAATGTAGGGAAAGAGAGGGTTTGTAATGAAGCCACACATATTTGGCAAATCAATTAATTGGAGAGAAGGGAAATGGAGGGTTTCTACAAAATCCTTCAAACTCAATTTTTTAATTCCATCAAATCGATGGATTTTGGAGAGGGAATTCTCTTTTAAAATCATAAATATTAAATTTACTTTTAAACCATTTATTTTAAAAAACTAATAAAATGAGAAATGATAAAACAGTAAATTTGTACACTTTTTAATTATATTCTATCTCTTTCCATTGTTTAACCAAATGTGATTTTTTATTTTAATTTTCTTTCCATCCCTTTCCTATCATATATTTTGTTATCAAACGTGATTTTTGATTTTACCTCCCTTTCTAACACGGGAGAGATTGAAGAATAACAATAGAGTTTGAAAAGAGAAAACCCTAAACTCTCAAAAGAGAAATATTACTTTCAAAGAAAAATATTATCAATCATACATACCAAAATAATGAAATACTATAACTATTTATAGGGAATACAAACCCCCATAAATTATTTAAATTTAAAAATAGGAAATTGGAAAAATTGTTGTATTGAAAAATTAGAAAATTAAAATTAGAAAAATTAGAAAATTAAGAAAACTAAGAAACTGTAAATATTAGAAAATTATAAAAATTAGAAACTAACTAAATTAATGTATCACTTTCCCTTTGTTTGAGCCAAATGGTCGAGCACAATTTATTGAAACTTGTCATTTTCCAAAACCTTAAGTTATACTTTCTTGATCTTTTAGAACCAAGATACTCACCTCTACTTGGGGCGCTTTTCTTGCCAAAAAACATACGCTAAGCATGACAGATATTAAAACAATTGCGGTTGCAAGTTCACTCAATTTAAAAAAAAAAATTAAGTTCCCAATAACTTTAAGAAAATCTAAACACTTCTAGAACTCTGAAATAGTGACATATTCATCATCAATATAAATCCAATTTTGTGCCTTCAAACTAACCCATCATTTAAATCAGTTTCATCAAATCTTTCGATGAGAAATTGCTTTTTCTGGCCAATCAAAACCTTTCCTAACATTTCGAATGGATCAAACTTGTCTTTAATAGTATATATGTATATCCTTCTAAATTGTTTTTTAACTTTATAATTCTCTTTCTACATCCTTTTTATCTAATATTTCCAGTTTACCTTTTGCCTCAACAAAAGAATCATTCAAAATAGGTATTCTTGGAACAACCGTCTTCTCGGCTATTGTCAGATTTTGCACATCTTCATCTGAAGATTTATTCTCATTGGTTTGAATCATACGAGATTGTTGGGGTAATATAGAATTGATATGCGGACCCTGAATAATTCTCCTAGCGCCACATTCAATTCCTCTATTGCCCTAAAATGACCGTAATGTCTGTAGTTCCGTTTCTACCTGTTGCATTCGTGTTTCTACCTACTCTATTCGATACTCTATTCAACAGACAGAATTTGAAATACAATTTTCATGATTCGCAACTCTCTGAACACGTCAGAAAGAGTAATATTTTCACCGGCTTGGTTGGCTATCGCACGAAAAAGCCTTGGCTCTGATACCACCTAATACGGAAGAGATAAAAAAACAGTAACAGAGTTTGAAAAGAGAAAACCTTAAACTCTCTAAAAAGAAATATCACTTTCAAAGAAAAATATTATTAATTATGCATACCAAAATAATGAAATACTATAGCTATTTATTGGGAATGCAAATCTCATAAATTAAAAACCTATAAAAATAAAGAAATTAGAGAAATATAGAAAATAGAAAAATTAAGAAATTAAAATTAAAAAAATTAAAAAATTAAGAAAACTAAGAAATTTTAAATATTAAAAAATTATAAAAATTAAAAAATAAAATTAATGAATCCTTTTTTTTTTCTTAAACTAATCGAATAATTATTAAAATTTTATTCTACGTCACTTTCTCCCCCTTTCCCATCGTTTCCCTTCATTTTCTTTATATTCATTTCCCATCAGGTTGTCAAATACACGGCTAAGCAACGACACAAGACAAGGGAAAGTTTGTAACAACCCCAATTTTTTTCCCCAGAAATCTCTTTGGTTTGAACTTGTCTTATTTAGATTTAGAACTCATGCACATCACATTTACTAAAAGAAAAGGGTTAATAGTTGCAGCACAACTAGACCAAATTAATATTATTGGTTTGCTCGAAAAATGGCCTTAGTAAAAAGTGAAACAACTAGGATTTCCCTTCGAACTTCCAACGTTACGCGGTTGATGAAGGAACGAGGTAGGAGAGTGGAAAGGGATTTCCCTATTTTTGAGTGGTAAGAAATGGTAAATGATGAATTTAAGGTGTGAACAGCATCCCCCCATCTATTTATTTGCTAATAATGGATGCTAATCACTACAAAAATAAAAGTTTAACGATAGATTTGACAGATTTAACGATAAAAATTTTAAAAAAAATTTTCACTAATACATTTAATAATGAATTTAGTGACAAAAAAATTTTCATCACTAATAATGTGTCGTAAAAATTTAGCGACGGATATCAAAATCCATTGTTAAATTTTGCATTTAATATTTTTTTTGTAAAGCACCCCCGTCTGTGCTTGCCCGCACCTCGCCAGCCCTTGCCCTCCCACGCATGAACCCATCCTCTGCTATTTTATTTTTTTGCAGAAAATGTGCTTTTACGCAAATTCGAACTTGGGTTTAAGGGATTGTTTGGAGTGCTCTTAACCACTATATCACATTAAATTATCTAATATATTTTTTTTTACTTCTTTACTTTCTTTCTAACTCTTACAATTAAAAATATAATACCCTAATTTAACAAAAATACAAAATATAAAATTATATTTAATTAAAACACAAAATTATATTTAATAGAATTATAAAATTATCTTTAATAAAAACATAAAATTATATTTGAAAAAAATATAAAATTATATTTAATAAAAATCAATGCTATAATTTAATAAAAATATAAAAAATAAATATATATTTAATAAAAATACAAAATTATATTTAATAAAAATATAAAATTATATTTAGCGACAGAAACGGAATCCGTCGCTAATTTAGCGACGAATTTCAATTTTTATCACTAAATTCGTCGCTAAATAGTAGCGAATTTTTTTCGTCACTAAAATCGTGTTTTCTTGTAGTGAATGAGATTTAATGCACTCGAAACCTAGATGTAAATTTTCAAATTCGATAATAAAGAAAAAAAATGTTATTATAGGAACACCCGAGTGGTAAAGAACTTAAATGTCTATCTAAGATCCGATATTTGAATATTTGTGAGTAAAAATATTTTTATGATTTTCGCGATCCATATATAACAAAAAATTATGAAATGCATATGATTAAAGAGAATGCTTAATATTTTTTTGGGAAGTATATAAATTTATAGACTTTGATGATCTGGGAACAGGGTCTCTCCTTCTTTCTTGTTGTCACTCTTCTAACTAGGGGTGAGCATGGATCGGATATCCGATCTGAATATCCATTACTTGATCCTGTTAGAGGTGAGTTATGACTTCACAGATACCGACTCATTGTTGACCCAAGGGGTTATCGTCAAAGGAATGTGATACTTGCAAAAATCGTCGGAGGGTACTCCGACGGGAGGACTCTGACGTTCAAATAAAAAAAGAACGGTTTTCGTATGAAAAGAAAACAGACTGAGAGTTCGAGGGAGTAATTCCATGTGATTAGAGTGCCTAATGTGTAAGACCCCGAGAGCTTACCTGTCTTGGAGGGTTTTTGAGATGTTTTATACCTATGAGAGCCGTACGCTGCTGCAATGCTTTAACCCTACATTCCTTATCGAGCCGATCCGAAAATTTCGAAAATTCAATATTTCGAATCAAATGTCATCCTCATCTTTTAAAAACTTTCGTATTCTGGAGGGAACCTTTCTTTAACTGAAAGATCTTCAGGATGCTGCTCGCCGTGAGGTACGGAAGTCAATGAGATTTTTTGGTCTTCCTTTAGGATTATTGGAATCGTTAGCTATCGATCGGTAGTTCGACTGATGAAAGGTCTTCAAATCTCTTTCGATTGAGGAGTCAACCATTGAATGCCCGATCGGGACGATTGTCTTCGCTCGGTGAATCCTATCCGGTTGGCGGGGTGACTAAGGCTTTTCGTTTGTGAGACTTGGGTGACTGAGAACCTTCGATAAGTAATCATATTTGAATCTCGATCGGTAGTTGTTCTTCAGGGGATTTTCATGGGTTGGCCCTTCTGATTGGGTCTTGGATCAAATCCCTTCATTTGACCTCGACTCATGGCTTTCTTGGAGAAACGACATGAGTAGAGATTCATGAGGCGTACTTAATTCGTTACAAGAGCATAGAGATGCCAGTTGTCCCGAACCATCTTACTTTTTTCGCCATGAATGTGGGGGTGTCTCATCGGAAGTGATTCCTCCATGGGGAATTTTGGAGTCAATTTATTTCCGTATTTATGATAGAATATCTTTCCCGATCCGTTTTCACCTGCCCCGAATTAATTAGGGCTTATTCTCCCATTGCTATAAGTAGCTACGATGGGCGTTTATTTTCTTTCGTAGAGAGTTGAGTTTTTTCTTCTTCTTTGGGGATCTTTTCAAGAGTTGTACCTTTTCAATGGAGGTGCTTCATGAGGCGTTTTGGGTGTGCAAAGTTTTATGGTTTGAGGAACTTCTGCTGGAGTGAGATCTTATTAAGAAAGGGGATCGCTGGACAGAAATCTCATTATGTCGGCCGCTATGAGGCTGGCGTCGTGGGATCATCCATTGCCAATGGAGGTATATTTTTGTACTGTCTTGGATGGCCTGTTTGGTTTTGTCCTCACCATCCATTTATGATGGGGATATCTCTCGATCGTTTTTAGATGGGTAAGTCTCGTTGGGGGTGGCAAAATCCGGGCTCGTCTTCTCTTATCCCTAGCACTATATTTTTGTACTGTCCAGCGTAGGGATTGTGTTCTTCCTCTTCGGGAATAACCCCACTGTGTATTTCTCATGGTGTAATCAGCTCGACTTAGTGGCTTATGTATATTCTTTGTATAGTCAAATGTACTATTTTGCATAGATGTAAATGAAAGATTGTACTTTACTTACTTGGATTTTGCTCTTTCTCTTTTCTAATTCCTCGTATGGTTGTATGCCTTTCTTCAATTTTCGTCAGAGTAGATCTGTCTTTTAGGCCCTCCCCTAAGACGCTAAATAACACCAGCCTTTCGGACTACTGGATGGACGGTCAGCTAGATTAGGGGATCATACTTATTCGTTTGGAAGACTCCACGTGACTTGCACGAGCGGTGGGAGTTTGGTGACTTAGGCCCTCCGAGTGATAGGAAATTTTTTTTTTTGAGTATTGGGATCGTGTCCACCCGTCTGGGGAGTTACATCCCCTATAGACGACGCGTACAAATGATAGAGGTTGGACGGCTGAAACCCTCCGAATGATAGGAAATTTTAAGTTATGGGCCATGTCCACCCATCTAGAGAGTTACATCTCCGATGGACGACGCGTATGAACGATAGAGGTTAGGCAACTGAGACCCTCCGATCAATAGGAAAATTTTTAAGTTGTAGGCTGCGTCCACCCGTTTGGAGAGTTACATCACCTATAGATGATGCGTACGAATGATAGATGTTGGACAACTGAGAACCTCCGATCGATAGGAAAATTTTTAAGTTGTGGGTCGTGTCCACCTGTCCGGAGAGTTACATCCCCTATAGACGACGCGTACGAACGATAGAGATTAGACGACTGAGATCCTTCGATCGATAGGAAAATTTTTAAGTTGTGGGCTGCATCCACCCGTCTGTGGATTTACATCCCCTATAGATGACGCGTACGAACGATAGAGGCTGGGCGACTGAGGTTCTCCGATCGATAAAAATTTTTTTAAGTTGTGTCTTGGCTAAACCTTCCGATTGTTGGATAGCGCTGAAACTCATTGGTAGTATATGCGTAGGTTTTCCGAGTTCCAGATCTTGGGCACTACGGATCCTTCTAGATGGTCAAGACGATAAGTTCCCAGTCGGACCACAGAACGTACTCGATATGTGCCTTCCCAATTAGGAGCGAGCTTGCCCCCCGAGTTGGGGTTGACCAGTAGCTTCCATCTTCCTTAACACTAATTCTCCGGGTCTAAACGTTTGGTTTCAGACCCTGCGATTGTGATATCGTGTCATCTGTTGCTGATAGGCCGCCGTTTGTATCGATGCAGATTCTCGCAACTCTAGAAGCAAGTCCAATCTTTTTTGCAGGTTGCGTTCGTTTTGCCCAGCATCATATTAAGTCACATGCAGTGAGTGAATACCTATCTCCACGGGTATGACTGCTTTACTTTCATAAATTAGATAGAAAAGTGTTTCTCCTGTTACTTTTCGGGGGTAGTTCGGTATGACCAGAGGATACCGTAAAACTATTCATTCCATTGCCCCTTGGCGTTATCCAACGTCGTTTTTAGCCATTGCAGGATTATTCGGTTGGTTATTTCTGTCAGTCCATTGGTTTGTGGGTGAGTGACCGATGAAATTTGATATTGAATTTTGAGTTTCTCGCAGAACTCTCGGAAGCACTGGTTGTCAAATTGCTTGCCATTGTCCATGATAAGAACGCGCGGTATACCGAATCGGGTGATAATATGGGTCCATATGAAGGATTGGACTTTTGTTACCGTGATCTGAGCTAATTGTTCAGCTTCCACCCACTTAGTGAAGCAGTCGATCGCTACTACCAAGAATTTTCGCTGTCCCGTGACCAGAGGGAATGGTCCAAGGATATCCATGCCACATTGAGCAAACGACCAAGGGCTGGATATCGGATTGAATTTGGTGGAGGGTAGTCGAGGCACTGAGAAAAAGCGCTGGCTTTTATCGCACTGTTTAATGTTGTTGGAATCGACCTTTGTGGTTGGCTAGTAGTACTCTTCACAAAGGGCCTTGTAGACTTGATTTCGAGCGCCCAGGTGATTACCACAGATTTCTTCGTAAATCTCTCGGATGACATAATTCTCCTCTTCGGGGGTTAGGCATCACAGATACGGGTGAGTGAATGACTTGCGGTAGAGGATCCCATTAATTATGGCGTAGTGCGCCACCTTTCGCTCCAATTTCACCGCTTCCTTCGAGGATTCTGGCAGATGGTCATGCCTTAGGTATTTTTCTATGGGATCCTTCCAACTAGGAGACCGATCGACAGAGAGAGCTTCTTTGGATTCGTCGATAGTGGGATATGGTAAGCTCTCTATGTATACCATTCGATTAGAAGCAACTGAATCGAAACTAGCCAAATTCGACAGAGTGTCAGCCCGGGCATTCTCCAACCGAGGGATTTGCTGGATGTTAACCTTGCCCAATTGTTCAATCGTCTCTCGCAGCTTGCTCAAGTATTTAGCCATGACTGGATCTCTAGTTTCGTAAACCCCCTTGATTTGCTTTACGATCAACTGGCTATCCGTGAACACCCTAACATTCCGCGCTCCCATGTCAATGACGATCTTGAGTCCCGTTAGTAAGACCTCATATTCCGCTTGGTTGTTGGTAGCCTGAAAATCGAAACGGAGAGCATATTCCGCTTTAAAATCGTTTGGTCCCACTAGTATAAGCCCGACACCACTTCCTAAAAAGTTTGATGATCCATCGACATGGATGGTCCATTCTAGGATTAGGGGTGTCAATCGTATCGTGTCGTGTCATTGTCGTATTTCATGTCAAAAATCCAAACCCATACACAACCCATTTTGCTATCGTACCGCGTCGTGTTTGACCTATTTATAATCATGTTGTATCGTGTTTACCTGCTTAACCCATTTAATTTGTAATCAAATTAAAATAACTCACTCAACTCGTTAACTTATCAATCTGTTTTAACATGATTGTGGAATTCAACGAATTTCTAAATATAAAATATCTATAAATAAAAATATTGCATCACTAACCATATTATTACATCATTTGTAATAGCAAAATATCTAAAATATTTTAATTTTTTACATAATTTTATCGAGTCAAACAGGTTGACCCATTAATTTTGACACAACACGCCCGTTTAATTTTTATCAGGTCATCTGTTTGACTCTAGCAGATTGACATGACACGACCCATTTTTAAATGGGTTGTAACCGTGTTAACCTATTTATGACCCAAAATAGATTCGTATCAACCCAAACCCACCAATTTCGTATCATGTTCGTATCGTGATAATGTGTCGTGCCAGAAATTACCACCAATATCTGGGATTAACCATTCTTCTTGATGGTCGGGAGGTTATCCTTCGGGCTTTGTTGGGAGAGTACATTCAATAATGAAGTCGATCAGTACTTGGCCCTTAATCGCTGGTCATGGCCGATGCTAGATGTCAAATTCTCCCAATTCTACACTCCACTTGATAAGCCGACCAGAGGTATCCCTCTTTTGAAGGATTTGCTTCAGTGGTTAATCTGTAAGTATCACAATGGTATGGGTCTGGAAATACAGTCGAAAGTGCCTTGCTGAAATGACCTAGGCATAGGCAATCTTCTCGATCAGTCGGTAGTTAATCTCAGACTCTTTCAATATTCTACTGATGTAGTAGATCGGTTTTTGAACAATAGCTTCCTGCCTTACCATCACAGAGCAGAGCGCTCATTCAAAGATAGCCATATATAAGTAGAGTTCCTCCCCCGTGACGGGTCGTGAAAGTAGTGGTAATTGCGTCAAGTATTCTTTCAGTCGTTCGAAGGCCACTTGACATTCAGATGTCTATTCAAATCGTTGAGATTTCTTCAGTGCATCGAATATAGGCTTGTATATCTTGCCGACCCGAGACATGAATCGGCTTAAAGCTGCTATCCGACCGGTTAAGCGTTGTATTTCCTTTAGTGTCTGGGGAGGTGTCACATCCAATATCGCCTATATCTTTTCGGGGATGGCCTTTATCCCTCGATCAGTGATTATGAAGCCCAGAAACTTTTCGGAGGCAATCCCAAATATACACTTCACCAGGTTCAACCGCATATTGTATCGTTCCAGGGTTTGGAAGGTCTCATCAAAGTCTGCGACATGAGCTTCCGTGACAACACTTTTGACGAGCATATCGTCGACATAGGCTTCAACATTCCCCTCCTTCTTCCTTTTTGGGCCCCTTTCCCCCCCCCCGTTGAAAAGTGGCTCTAACATTTTTTAGGCCAAAGGGCATGACCCGTTAACAATACGTACTGAACTTGGTAATGAAACTAGTTTTTTCTTCATCCTCGGGTGCCATTCTAATCTGATTGTAACTGAAATAGGCATCCATGAAACTCAAGAGCTGGTGTCCTGAGGAGTTGTCTACGAGTTTATCGATATTAGGAAGCAGATAACTATCATTTGGGCATGCTTTATTGAGATCAGTGAAGTCCACACATATCATCCACTTGTCATTGCCATTTTTCACCAAGACCACATTAGCTAACCATTCAGGATACTTGACTTCCCAGATGAACCCAGCCGTTAACAACTTCCGTACTTCCTCCTGAATGGTGTGTTGTCGTTCGAGGGCAAATATCATCTTCTTTTGCCTTACTGATTTAAAATCGGGATTAATCGTTAGCCTATGGGCTATGACTGATGGATCTATACCTGACATGTCTTCCGGGGCCTAGGCGAAGACTTTAGAGTGTCTTTGTAGGCAGACGACTAAGGCCTATCGCAATGAGGGTAATAAATTGGCTCATATCCAGACGGTTTGACCGTGGTTGTTCGTTAAAGGGACCTCAATTATGTCTTCGCTTGGTTCGGGCTTTACTTTCGGTTCAGTGCCTTCTGTAAGCTCTAACGCATTGATCAGAAAAGCCTCTTGTACATCTTGAGTCGCAAAGAGGATATAAGAATCTGGATCACTACGTATGGTGGTGACCCCCTGCGATGTCATGAACTTCACCTTCATGTGCCGTGTGTTTGGTAACGCTTATAGTTCATCTAAGTTAGGCCTTCCAAGAATTGCATTGTAAGAACAGTAGAGCTTCACCACATGGAACGAGATCTGGGCGGTTTCATGATTAGGGGGCTTTCCGAGGGTGACAGAAAGGCAGATAATACCTTCAGGATAGGTGGGTTCATCTGAAAGTCCTCTGAGGGGCTCGGTAGGCGGCAAGAGTCGGGACGAGTCAAAGCCCATTCTGCAGATGGCGTTCCAAGTGAGGAGATCACAGTCAGCCCCCTGATCGACCAGAACCCTCTTCACAGTCTGAGATTTTATCTTCAGGGTTACGACTACGGGGGTCGTCGCGATGGGGGTCTACCCCTACCAAATCATCGTCATCAAAACATATGACCGGCCTTCTCCTTTTGGCTGGTATCGTGCTCTCCATGAGTTTTTGGAGGATCAGTCTGTTTCCCACAGACGGTGCCAATCTGTTGGAGGTGAGTTATGACTCTACAGATATCGACTTCTTGCTGACCCGAGCGGTTACCGTCAAAGAGATGTGATACCTACAAAAACCACCGGAGGGTACTCCGACGGGAGAATTCCGACACTCAAGTCAGAAAACAACGGTTTTCGTATGAAAAGAAAACAAACTGAGAGTTCGAGTGAGTATTTCCCTGTGATTAGAGTGTCTAATGTGTAAGGCCCCGAGAGCGTACCTGTTTTGGAGGGTCTTTGAGATGTTTTATACCTATGAGAGCCGTACACTACTGCAGTGCTTCAACTCTACCTTCCTTATCGAGCCGATCTAAAAATCTCGAGGATTCAATATTTCGAATCAAATGTGGTCCTTATCTTTTGGAAACTTTCGTATCCTGGAAGAAACCTTTCTTTAACTAAAAGATCCTCAGGATGCTGCTTGCCGTGAGGGACGGAAGTTAATGGGATATTTTGGTTTTCCTTTAGAATCGTTAGCTATTGATCGGTCATTCGACCAACGAAGGGTCTTCAGATCTCTTTTGGCTAAGAAATTGACCATTGAATGCCCGATCGGGGTGATTGTCTTCGCTTGGTGAATCCTATTTGGTTGGCAGGACGACTAAGACCCTTCATTCGTGAGACCTGGGCGACTGAGACCTTTCAGTAAGTAATCATATTTGAATCTCGATCGGTAGCTGTCCTTCAGGGGCTGGCCCATCCGACTGGGCCTTGGATCATGTCCCTTCAGATCCGATCTGAATATTTCGGATACTAATTTTGTGATCTGAATCCGTATCCGCATAGAATAGTATCCGACGAAATGGATATCCAAAAGTACGGATCAGATATATCAGATTATCCGTATCCGAAAAACCTAATTTAAGTTTCATTTTTTTATATATTAAACTCAATCTAATAATTAAAATTTAATAATTCAAGTGAACTAGAATAACATTAAAACACATAATATAATATATCTCATCTAAATAATATAATAACATATTAAAAATCATTGTTCATATATCATTAAATACAATTAAAATATTTTAAATTAAAAAAGTCAAATAAAATTATCGCCATCAGCAAAAGCATCTTAAAAACTATAATAAATTTGGTTTTTACTCTTCAATAGTGATAATAGAATGCTCTTTATTTATTACTTGGGTATCTACAAAGGTAAAAAAAATAAATTATTAGTATTACCTCTTTTAACAAATTAAAACAAAAAATCAAATGAAAAAATATAATGTTACCTACTTTAATTTTTTCAAGATCTTCCAAGCTCAGTTCCAAATAATAGAGATGAACAATCAACAGAGATGACATATATATCTATACCTCAATTAAATCCATAATTGTACACTTGAAGTCTTGGTGGCACTAGCGAAGACTCACAATGATAAAAAAATTCACCAAATTAAAGGATCAAAGGTTGAATGTGATTAAGGTAGAATGAGATGTATGTGAGGTGGCAAAAAGAAAATGAGATGGGAAGATGAAGGGAGGAGAGAATAAGAATAATTTTAGGATTTTGGTTTAGACTTTTTATAATTACTTATTCACCCTTACTTTTCGGATCGGATCGGATATCCGTGAATACTGAATATGTCGATCTGTATCCGTATCCGGAAAGGATACTATCCGAATTAATCTAATCTGATTTTTTCTGATATTCAATCCATCAGATATTTTTAGATCAAATTCGAATCAGATACCTCGATATTCAGATACTCGGATTTTTTTGTTCACCCCTACTGCTAACGCCGAATGTATTCTTGTAACATTAATGTCGTGGGTCTGACGCTATGAAAACTATTCATCTCATTGTTGGTTCATGTTCAAAAAGACATTCTAATTCGCCTATTGTGAAAGTTAGAGGTGTGTTAGCAAGTGGGGCTTATACACGTTTTAAGAGAGTGAAACAAATATGTAGATTTTAGGGTTAAAACTGGTTCTCAGCAACATGGAGATGGGGTTCATTTGTTTGATTCCCTAGCTGGGGTGAGGAGTCTTCCATCAGAGGACAGTTGATAATATGGGTATTTGTTTTGGTAAGTGTTAATCCTAACTTCCTTTTATATATTAAAGAAAATAAAAGATTTTAAGACGTATATTTAATAATTTTGGATACCATCAAGTAGATTCATTGTGAAATATTTAAAAATTTGGGTGTAAATTAATTAATTAGACTCACATGAGATAACTATATACTTATGCATTCAAAAATTTATTAATACAATAATAATTCAAATTATTTTTATTAGAAAATTTAATTTCTAATTAAAAAATTCTGTATTTTCTACTAAAAATCTTTTGCCTAATTAAAGAGTATTATAATTAAAATAAGACAAAACAGGGATAAGTTTAGAAAAGTTTGAGATTTTTCAAACAGCATATTGATTCTTTACTTGCACCATGAGATTTCTCTTACTATATATATATTTTTTCCTAAAATTATAAGTTTAATGGCCCTTTTACATGGGGCAAGAGTATGGATGATAGTATTAGTACTAGTGGAGATGGAAAGTTGAACTGTAAATGAGTTTCAATTCAAATGACACATCTTTTCTAATATATAAATATAAAAATATAGAAAGTCAAATATATTAAAAATCAAATCAATTATTGATATATTCTAATCACAATATTTTTTAATAATTGATTTGATTTTGATATATAATAATTTTTAAGAATGAGTATTTTGAATTTATCATCCATGATATTTTTGTATATTGCAAACTTATGAAATCAAGTGGCTGTGGTATCATTGTCACCATGATCAAATTTTTACATATGAAATGTTTTTACGACTCTGCAGCTCATCGTCTTCCTACTATTTAATGGCCACCAACACCAACCCTCAAGAATTTGACATCCCATTTCTCATTTCTTATTAACTTTTTAAATAATGTCAGAATTTTAATTTTGACCTTATCAAAACTTAAATCATTGCATCTTACTAATATTTTAATTACAATATTCCTTTTTCTTTAAATTTTGGTTGGACATTCCAACATATTATTGGATAAGGTATATATATATATATATATATATATATATTATCAGAACCATATTTTAATTAATTTGATTTGAGTGGAAACTCCATTTAGGAAATAAATCTCCCAGTATAATCTTTTTTATTTCTAAATTTTAAATTCGAAATTTAGTTAAATGACTTAACACCTCATTTTACTAAACCAATTGTTTATTCATATATATCACAATAGTTTATCATAACATTACAACTAATAAAAAAAACTATTTGTTTCAAAAGTATGATCAGGTGATAATTAACATTTTTGAAGAATTTGAAATTCCCAACCAGGCTAACATACTATGTTTTCAATGGCTCCTCCTCCATAACTCAATCAATTAAAGATCACCCATATCTTATACTATATAGATAGGTAACACAATGGATGAAATATGACACAAATGTTGTAATTAATAACAAGAATCAATAAAATAGAGAGAGACGAAAGGGGACATAGGAAAGGGGGCAGAGTATGTGTATCGTATAAAATAAAGAAAAATAAAAATAAAGAAACTTAAATATTTTTAAAAATCAAATCATTCTTAATTTATTTAAGTATTTTTTGGTACCTACAAAATCCCCTCTTGCCGTACTCGCTGACACGATTTCATCAAGTGGGTTGCCTGGAATGAAGCCATTTTTATTCCCTCACCAAATCAAAATCCAAATCCTTTACAACAGAGGCCTGTTTCGGACTTGCCTCCAACGAAAACTATGAGTCTTGTTGTCGGACTCCTCTATTTTTTCTTACGACGTTTGGCTTACCTACTATCAATCTCTGTCACTAAACCTGCGGAACGTAACTTCCCTCACGTACACTCCTTTGTTCTTCCAGACCCATCACACTTCTCTGCCAATCTTCTCTACTCTCCACTACCCACCAACTCATTCTTCCAAAACTTTGCTGTCAACAATGGCAATGAATCTGAATACCTCCACCCGTATTTCATCAAACCTTCTCTCTCTTCACTTTCTCTCTCCTACCCATCTATCTTTTGTAACTCTTCTATCACATACCAAGTTTTCTCACCGGATCTCACCATTTCTACACAGGACAAAAATCCAGATCAACACCCCAAAATCTCTTCTTTTTCGGATCTTAGTGTCACTCTTGATTTTCCTTCAACTAATCTCCAATTCTTTCTTGTTAGAGGAAGTCCTTATTTGACATGTTTGGTTAAAGGAAAATCAGAGGTTTTGATTTCTTCTATTGTTACGATTGAGTCTATGTCTTTCAATAGTATTCTTACCAAGTACACAATTAAATTGAACAATAAGCAAAAATGGCTTATTTATGCTTCTTCACCTATCAAATTCTCGAAAAATGATAAATTTTCCATCACCTCTGATGCTTTCTCGGGTATTATTCGGATTGCGATTTCACCTGATTCTGGTTCTGCTTTTGAGTCAATTCTCGATCAGCATAGTACAGCATATCCTGTTTTTGGTGAGGCCACATTTACAAATCTATTCACTTTGGAATACAGATGGGAAAAGCAAGGATTTGGGGATTTGCTAATGCTTGCACACCCACTTCAACTTGAACTCTTGTCATCGGCGGAAAATGATAAAGTTGTGATTCTGAAGGATTTCAAATACAACTCCATGGATGGAGATTTAGTGGGTGTGGTTGGAGATTCGTGGATTTTGAAATCCAAACCTGTTCCAATCACTTGGAATTCAATTCAAGGAATTGACAAGAAACACTTCCCACGGATCATTTCTTCCCTTGACAATGATACTAAAAATTTGAATTTGACTGCAACAATGTCAATCAAATCATCCTATTTCTTTGGGAAAGCTATTGCTAGAGCAGCAAGACTGGAGTTGGTTGCAGAAGAGGTTTCTCACCCAGTAGTAATTCCACATATTTTGAAGTTTTTGAAGACTTCAATTCAACCGTGGCTCGATTCAACATTTTCAGGAAATGGGTTTTTGTATGAAAGCAAGTGGAGAGGTTTGGTCACAAAATTGGGATCAAATGATCCACTGGCAGATTTTGGATTTGGAATGTACAATGACCATCATTTTCATTTGGGCTATTTTCTCTATGCAATTGCAGTGATAGCAAAGCAAGACCCAGATTGGGGAGCCACGTACAAGCCTCAAGCATATTCTCTAATGTCAGATTTCATGAGTCAAAATCCAAATTTCAAATACCCAGTTCTTAGAAACTTCGATTTGTGGAAATTGCATTCTTGGGCTGGTGGAATTCCTGAATTCCCTGATGGTAGAAATCAGGAAAGCACGAGTGAAGCAGTGAATGCTTATTATGCAGCTTCTTTGCTAGGCTTAGCTTACGGAGATTCTGAAGTATTTGAATTAGGATCAAGTTTGACATCATTTGAAATCATGTCAGCACAAAAATGGTGGCATGTGGAGGAAAATAGTGAACTTTATGCCAAAGATTTTGTTAAGGAAAATAGGGTGGTGGGGATTTTGTGGAACAGCAAAAGAGAGAGTAGACTTTGGTGGGCTTCAGCAGAATTGAGAGAGTGTAGGTTGGCAATTCAAGTGATGCCTGTGACTCCAATCACTGAGGCATTGTTTTCTGATGTTGGGTACGTGAAGGAACTTGTGGAGTGGACTTCACCTGCATTGAAAAGGAAGGATGTTGATGAAGGTTGGAAAGGGTTTTACTATGCCATGGAAGCGATTTATGATTGGGAGTCTGCGTTGGGGAAGATTTTGGATTTGACTGGATTTGACGATGGGAATTCTTTAACTAATTTGTTGTGGTGGGTTTACAGTAGAAAACATTGATTTTGCGAAGGGTCAATTGATCCAAGCACTTTATCTATCTATTTATTTATTTATTTTTGTTCTTGTGTCGTTTCAACTTGTGCAGGAGGTTGAAAGAATTGTTGTCTGAAACCAATTCTTGCATTGGTGGTATTAGATCATTCTGCAATCAAATAACTTTAATTTAAATAAGTGAATAATATGCGTACCTCCGGAAAGAGTTGTTCAACAATTTTTTATTGGGTGCGCTGTACTTGACCACCGATAAGTATTCAAAATTTTATTTTAATTAATTTGATCAAATTGTTATTGGATTTCAATCGGAAGATGATTTTTTTAATATGATTTCTTTTATTCTTAAAATAACTCGAATTTAAATACTTGATTACAAAATCATAATGCTATTCCCATTGCCCTAACCAAACATTGGTTGCCCTTATATCTCCCTCTAAATCTGTAGTATCAAAAGGAACTTCAAGCCTACAATATAGGGGTTGATCGTGTGGGGGCTAGGGACCCTTTCTATTACTTGAGTGACCTTTGGTTATTTTTTCCCCCTCCTCCACAAGAAAAAAAATAAAAAATTTATTTTTAATTTTTTTTTTTTATTCAACTTTTTATTTTTTTTTTTTTACATTTAAATTGATAACTTATTGATTACTAAATATTCATTTTTACATTATTATTTTAATTTGGGAATTTAATTGAGAAAATTATGAAGGACAATCTCACGTTCTCCTGCTTGGTCCTTATTTAAATCAATGTGGTCAGGTGACAATGGTATATTGACACCTCAATTACAAGGTTTCTCACATAAATAATGGCGGTTGTGTTTCTTAAAAACGACCATTTTCTTCCACAAATTATTATGGAAATACTTTTCACCGTTATCATCTAGTTGGTTTAGTGATTAAGTATTTATACTCTTTAAATAAAATCTCAAATTTGATTTTTATATAGAAAAAATACGTATCTAGAAAGATTTATCTCTTAAATTTCAATCCAAATAGAGAAGATTTATCAAAAAAAATAAAATAAAATTGAATGATACTTTTTAAGCCATAAGAAAATACTATTTCATGAATGTTCAATAAAGTTCGTCAATGATAGGCTCTCAGAAGTGGCTGCATCTATAATTTTTGCCTCCATGATAGATGAAGAATGGTGCAATTTGCTAAGCGATATCGCCACCAACAAGTAAACATACAAAACATGATGTAGATTTCTCAATATTTAGACATCCACCAAAATTCAAATCTCAATGCCCATCACCTAAAGGCTACCCTTATGCCTATAATTTAGCATGTAATTCTTGGCTCGGAGCGAACACCAAATTACTTTCTTAGCAGCTTTTATTTAAGTCCTTAACTATATTAAAATTATTTTAATTCTAATTAATTTTTTTTCATCAACCGGTATCTGGGTTGTTCTGACTAATCTGGTCTGACACTATGGAACCCATTAGGGGTTGGTTTTCCTAAATCCTTTATTTTTTTTTCTATTTCTAGGGTTCAAATTCAAGACCACTGGTTAAAGGGGGTAGAGTGCCATTAAGAGCTTGGTTTACGGGTTGGTAATTCTAATTAATTTTGACATATAATTAGAATTGCATTCTAAAATAATGTGGTGTTGTATATAGAAATCAACCAATTAATATTTATTGCTTTTAAATATATACTAGTGATGGATCCGCATTAACCACAGGATGTCCACAAAATATGAATTGCATTTTTTCACTGTATAAAAATTTATTAGATTTATAATTAACTCAATATTTTAACTAAATTATTATTCAAACTAACAAAAAATATAGCGTATATCATCGACAGAAAAAAAAAGTCTAACTATTGAAACTCTAAAAAAGACTAACGAATGAAATAAAAAAAAAGAGTAATACGTAGAGTAAAAAAGTAAAGGAGTAAAAGGATGATCATATGTGGTGTTCAAAAAAAATAAAAAGAAAAAAAACTTATATTAAAAAAATTGATGAACTTAAGAGAGCAAAAAGGGTTAAAAAAAAAAAGATTTGAATGAAAAAAAAATTAGGGTTTAAAAATAAAATGATTGTTATCTGTGGGATCAAAAAAAACAAAAGAAAAAAAAAATCTATACTCAAAAAGTCGAAAGACTAAAGTAAAAAAAAAAAAGGAAAAAAACAAGCACCTGAATGGACAAGTGGAGTCCAAAAAGAAAATAACTTATGTCTAAAAAAGACGAACGAATTAAAAGAAAAAAAAGAGTAAAAAAATAAAAAAAAAAGCAAGGACATGAATGAAAAAAAGTTGTGATATAAAAATAAAGGGACGACTATCTGCAGAGCCAAAAAAATCAAAAGGGAAAAATCTATATCTAAAAAAATTGAAAGATTTAATAGGAAAAAAACTGAATTAAAAAATTAAAAGAGTAAGGATCTGAATGGGGAAAGAATGAAAAGTTATGTTTCAAAAATAAAGGGATGACTATCTGTGAATCTAAAAAAAATGGAAAAATCTATATTCCAAAAAGATAAAGGATCTAAACAAAAAAAAGGTTAAAAAAAGTTGAAAGACCTGAATAAGTAAAAAAAAAAAAAACAAAGTGTGGTTCAAAAAAGATGAAGTACATAAGCAAAAAAATGGTAAAAAAATGCAAGGACCTAAATAACAGAAAAAAAAGTACGGTAAAAAAAGATGAAGGACTTAAGTGAAAAAAAAAAGAGTAAAAAAAGTGTAAGGACCTAAAGAAAAAAAATATAGTGGAGTCCCCCAAAAGAAGAAAGACCCAAGCGGAAAAGAAAAACCGAGCAAAAAAACGCGAAAGAATTTGTATTAAAAAATAACAGGTCCTAAATAAAAAAAGAAAAACATAATGGGATTTCCAAAAGACGAAAGATCTAAGTGAAAAGCGGAAAGAAAAAAAGAAACCAGACAAAAAAAAGCATAAGGACTCGAGCAAAAAAAATAAATGAGAAAAAAATTGTGGGATCTTGAATAAAAAAATGTAGCGGGTTCCTCCCAAAGAGGAAGGACTCAAGCGATAAAAAAAAGAAACCAGGCCAAAGAAAAACGTAAGGAGTTAAATTAAAAAAAAGATAGTAAGAATATTTTAGTAATTCAAAAAAAGTGTGAGAACATCATGCGTGGACAATAACCTCAACTTCCGCTTTGTATATACGAAGGACTCAAGCAGAAAAAAAAATGGAAAGATCAGAACAGAAAAAGTGATCCTAAATAAATTAAAAAAATAGTGAAATCTCTCAAAAGATAAAAGATTCTTGCGAAAAGTGAAAAAAAAAATAAATCGGGAAAAAAAAGCACAAGGTCTCGAGTGGAAAAAAATTAGCGACAAAAAATTGAGGGGTCTTGAATGAGAAAAAAAACCCTTGCGGGGTTCTTCAAAAGTGGAAGGATCCAAGAGGGGAAAAAAAAGAAATCGAACAAAAAAATCAAATCATAAGGACTTCTATGAAAAAAAAGATAACAAGGGTACTTTGATAATTAAAAAAATGCATGAACAGCACGTGCGAGTAGTAACCCAAGGATCCAAGCGGGGAAAAAAAAAGAGACAAAAAATATAAGGACTTGAATGAATAGAAAAAAGGAAATAAGGGCACTTTGATAATTCAAAAACAAGTGCGGGAATAGCATGTGTGAACAGTAACCCCAAAAAAGTGCTAACAACATGCGTGAATAGTAATCCAAGGACCCAAGCGGAGAAGAAAAAAGAAATCGGGTAAAAAAATTATAAGAACTTGAATAAAAAAAAAAAAAAGATAATAAGGGCACTTTTATAATTTAAAAAATAAAGCATGTGAACATCACATAGTAACTTCTGGTGGCTCTTTATATATATATAGAGGTAATATTTCTACAGACTGTCCCTCCACGTTGCACTCTTATTGAGGGAAGAAAAATTAAATATACTTTAATTTGGGGAATTACTTAATGCAATGGACCTTTCATCCAAAAAGAGGCATATCCACAAATGTGTAATCATCTCCCATCGGCTCATGAGACTTACAAGATCGAGATCATCAAATATGACTCAAAATTATTATTGAATTAAATTTCTAGATAATCAAGTAGAGTAATCTAATAGATGATTATCTAAGTGACGATTTTCGAAACAGTTGGGTTTGATAATATTTTACGTATCAATATTCTAATTAACCAAAGGGCGGATGCAGGTTTTTATCTTTTTTCCAAGCATGACAGCTCGAGTTTTCTAATACTACTTTGGGCACCACAAGCTCTAATCTCGGTAGGTGAGGGACATGCAAGGAGAAATTGACCTCCACTAATAGAGAAAGAGAGAGTCAAATTGTTTTTTGATACCTCACGTATCAGTTGGTTGATTATTGGTGCCTTAGTAACTGTCCTTGAAATCAGGGCGATTTGGAATTAGCCAAAGCCTAAGCAAAACCCCACTAAAACTATAAACTGAATATTTATAGAATTCATCAATACAACTAATGTCTATACAAAATTACCATATCTCAGAAGATACAGAAATTTGGTTTGGTTCTAACCTTTTGGCCATGACAAATTTTCAGATATTTTGGACTGTTTTTAAGTATTTTAGGCAAGCATGAAAATTCAGTTTTTTTTTTTTTTTTTTGGTTGCAAAAAACCAAAATCTAATTGAAATTTATGTATCAACCAGCTGGTTCAACCTGAGAAAATTAGCCAGTCCAATCCGATTCTTGTTACGGGATTATCCATGCAGCAGAATTGAATTTATCTGGGTGAACCGGCTGGTTCAACGGCCAGAAGCAGGCGAGATGTGTGAACTAGATCGAGTCAATCCGGTTCATAATTAAAAAAAAAATGGGAAAAACAAAATTTACAAAACCTACATTCGCCTCTTTCCCAATTTGCTATTTCCCATATGATTTCAATTTAATAAACATCTATATAAAGAATTTAGTTTAGCCAAAGTAAATCCAATCCAATCCAATCCGGATTCAGCATGACACCTTAGCTAATGAAATTTTAAAATTTGGAGAACTCTAGCTTTGCTTAGCACTTTTTTTATGGTTAATTACAATTTTTCTCCTATAATTTGGTTGAAACCACGTAAAAATACACAGTTATATCTCCATAGTTTAAAAAAAAAATGACAAGCGATGAAAATGGTCACAATTAATGAGAAATTGAGATCCACGTGCAGAAAGTAAGAATTGACTGACAAATTTGATTTTTATTTCCAAAATTACTCTTGATTAAAAAAAAAACATATTCTCTTTCTTCTCTCTCCTCGTCTCTCCTCTCCTCTCCTCTCCTTTGCACACTATGCCCGCCGTGGAGGAACTCTCTTCCTCTCTCCCCATCCTCTCCTCTCCTTTGGACGAGATCTACACTTTCCTCTGCACACTCGAACCATTGTGAAAATGATCATCTTCTTAATCGTTCGATTTGTTGAAGATGGAGGCAGATCTCAGATTTGGACAGGTTTGATCCTTCATCATTAACTTCATCATTCGATCCTTCATCATCTCCTTCATTGTTCGATCCTTCATCCTTGATCGTCTCCTCTCCTCTCCCCCTCTCTCTTATCTTGTCAAGTTTCATTCTTGAGTCAGATTTGGCTGGAGGATGATTTTAATAGTTTGTAGAAGACGATTAAACGATGGGTAAGGGGTAAGGATGATTTGTTCAAACATGGATTTGATTGATCGTCTACTTCATCGAACAATGAGTTTGATTTGGACAAAGGTTGAAGAAGGAGAGTGAGTTTTTTTTTTTTTTTTTTTTTTTGCTATGGTTCTATCTGGACGAATAAGTTTTATTTTTTTATTTTTTTTGGGTTTTATTTTTCACTTGCCATTCGACCTGGATGAATGAATTATTTTTGGTTTTCTGAAGATGAGAGGAATATACATATATATATATATATATATATATATATGTATGTATATATATTGGTTTTTCGGAATATGAATGTGAATGAGGGTTGAAGATAAATCTGGGTTTTCTTGGTTTTTTTTTAGTATTACAGACGTTGACGATGAATCTGGAAGGAGAGAGAAAATGAATAAAGGTTATAACAGACATTTTATAAAATTCCGTCAAATTTTGTCGCTAAGTTCTGTGAACTCTCCATTTTTTTTTTTAAGCCACAGTGATAAGAATGTATCAATACCGCCTATTTCACTTTGCAAATTTTCGTTAGTAAATTCTATTAATAGGAATATTTCACTTGTTTGTGTGCATTTGACATTTTTATTAAGAAATTGTATATTTAGGAGACCTATTAGTTAAAATTTTGGTTGTTTTACTCTAAATACATTCATAAATTTATTCGGTTCAATTTTTTTTTTAAGTTTTTAAAAAGTTAAAGTATATCGAAAAATCTGGCTCAATCTATGACCCAATGAACCGTCTCTTTTGATGATTTAGCATAGGGTTCAATTATCATAACATTGTCAAAGTCTAAAATCAACAATTAAGTAATAAATAATAATTCGATTTGGTTGGGGTTACTTTTTAACAGAATCAAAATAATAAAAATCAAAATTGAAAAGCGGAATGCTTACCCATAGATAAATATATGATCAGTTGTTAGATCAAATAGCATAATGACACTTGTATTCGGATGTGTCGTTGTATAATATACATGTCGATTGGGTGACATACGCTCACGTGTTAAGCCAAGTCATCTCTTTGATTATTGCAAAATTCTTAAATTGTCATTTTTGTCCATTCATGATATGGAGGGAGAGAGAGAGGGCGAGAGCGAGAGAGAGAGAGAGAGGTGGGGCGGTGAGGGTGAGCACTGAGCAGTTTGGAACTGGGGAAAGGGAGAGCAGATGACAAAGACGAGAGACAGAAAGATGAAGGATAGGGGAGGCACAAATGGGGGACCATGAGTGCCTGACATTGCAAGAAATCCATCATTTCCATCGTTAGCTCGACCAACGTCCAAAACACTATACGCATAATGCCCTGTGCATTTTTTTAAAATAATTAATTAATAGTGTGTAAATACATACATATACACTCTACAAATATGAGAATTTAAATTTAAAATTCAATTAATAAAATTTATTTCTAAAAATACATCTAATACGTTCAATTTTACTTTTTAATAATATTATTGTGGTGACAGATTAAATCAAAAGATTTATTTTACAACCGACGAAATCTCTCAAAATAATATTTCAAGAAAATAATAAAAATAATTATTCTTTACTATCTTTATTTGAAAAATAAAAAAAACATAAAAGATGTGGACAGACTAAGAGGAATTCTAGTTTACACACTTAGATGTTGCTTCCAAATCCTTTGACTGACGCGCGTAATCAAACAAAACAGCAGTTGAATCACGACACACACACACATAATTCTACAATTAATCTACGCAAGATTCATTTTATAACATTAAAACAAAACAAAAAAAAAAAATCAATTAATGTTTCTGAGGGATCATAATCAGAGTAGGAATAGAATGGTAACATGGTTAGCCGTTTCTTTTCTTTGACTTGATTAAAACCCAGCTACTAGTTCAGATTTGAACACCCAAACGTGTTTTTAGGATTTTATTCTCTCTCTCTCCCTCCCTCTCTCTCTCCCCTTCTTCATGTTGGAATCTCGGAGTTGTTCCCACGTTTTCTTTGAATTTTTTTTTTTGGGCATTAATTTCTTCCATATTCCGCGAGCAAAGTGTCTTTAGAAGTCCTAAGATTCCAACCTGGATTAAATGTTCCACACTTTATCAACAGGGCAGAGAGAGAGAGAGAGAGAGAGAGATGTTCTCTCGAAATTTGAACTTTTAGATATCTCTACTTCAATTTTTCCGATCCGGGTATGCTGCATTTCTCTCATGATTTTAGTGTTGAATCATAAAGAGTAAGATCATTTCGGTACTAGTTAGACCTCTTTTGACTTGATTTTTGTTTGAAATATTGAGTTTGGCCATCTGGGTTTTGCTTATTTGGGAATTTTCTCAATTGGGTGTTGCTTGGTTTTGTGATTAGGGTTTTGATTGGGAGGGAAAATTTCAAGTTGTGGAGACTTTGGAAGTTTAATTGTTGAATTTTGAAACTTAGGATTTCCAATTTTGGGAAAATCTTATAATTTGATTTGCTTCTGGTCAGGACACTTGTAGTGCATCGCTACATTAGGCTCTGAAGATATAGCGTTTTCTATAGGATGGTTTTAAGTTGGAAGAAACATTGACATGGATGTGCAGCCTTGCTTCTTTTTGTTGATTAGGAAAGCTATTCATAAATGTCTTCAACCCCGTCTTCAAATTCTTCACCTGCTGCAGTTCCTCCATCTTCTCCATCTGTTAACTCACCACCTCCTGCTTCACATCCCCCCTCAAATTCTTCATCCACCTCACCTCCTCCTCCTGCTCCACCCACTAACACTTCCCCAACAGCCCCTCCACCTGCCGTTCCTTCAGCTCCTCCTCCATCTCCACCACCATCACCACCTGCCTCGCCACAGCAATCCAATTCCCCGCCGCCAGCTTCACCGCCACCATCACCTCCTGCTGCCCCTCCCCCAGCTGTGATTTCGCCACCTCCTGAATCCCCTCCACCGCCCATATCAGCTGGGGCTCCTCCTCCCCCAGCCTCCCCACCGCCTCCTGTGGTATCCCCACCTCCCCCTCATGTCATTTCAACCTCCCCAGTTCCTCCCCCAACGGTACAATCTTCACCTCCTCCACATGCTAAGGCACCCAAAAAATCTCCTCCACCCCCTAACGTTGCATCCCCTTCTCCATCTACTTCTCAATCAGCTCCTCCTCCTTCCACTAGTTCGCCTCCGTCACCATCTACATTGTCTCCTCCTCCCTCGGTCCCATCCTCATCTTCACCACCTGCTACTTATGCTCCCTCTCCTGCGGCTACTCCCAGGAA
The DNA here is from genome assembly GCA_037126225.1 of Dillenia turbinata. Taxonomy (NCBI): domain Eukaryota; kingdom Viridiplantae; phylum Streptophyta; class Magnoliopsida; order Dilleniales; family Dilleniaceae; genus Dillenia; species Dillenia turbinata. The sequence goes on along the minus strand of JBAMMX010000014.1, from coordinate 20,479,136 downwards.
TTCATCTGTGAACGCAACTTCAATTACATCGCCCTTGCCATCTATTCCTTCTGAGAAACCAACTGCAGAATCAACTTCTGGAACTAATCGAACTTCATCAGCACAGTCAAGTAGTGGTGGGGGGATTCAAACTGGAGGAGTCATAGCGATTGGTATTCTTGTTGGTTTTATGGTGATTAGCCTTGTTGTGATGGCTGTTTGGTTTACACGGAGGAAAAACAAGAAGGCAGCTGTACCGTATGGTGTGTATGCTGCTCGCTCTCCGTTTGCATCCTCACAAGATTCAGGTAATAACTTAAACACTGCCTATGGAAATTTTCTTATACACATCTATGGGACTGATAATTTGATAATCAGGGTTATAGCTATATGGTTGAGTTAATTTTCTGTTTAATGTTGGGAAGATCCTTACATCGGAAAAATGCTTTTACTGCAAGAGCAATGAGGAATAGGTAGCACACTACATGCAAGTATCTATCTTCTATCATGATTAGAATACAGCAGTCCTTGAGCAGAAGACTGGGGCATACTTCCTGTAAAATGTAGTAGAATTAAAAATGATAGAAATACATATTTAACGTACTATTTTGCTATTGATGAGCTACAATGATCTCGTTTGCTTATTTTAGAGGCTATGGGTGATGCTTACTCCTGTACAGTCAAATTTTTCTGAGCCAATAGAGTGTGGATTTTAGATAATTGAATCTTATGTTGAATTCATAAGGCTGTGCCTCCATTAAGCTTGCTCATTGAATTGAATGCTAACAGTCTTGTCTTTGCTAAGATCTGCAAAATAATGGTCATAAATATTACCATGGCTATTTCCATTATGGTATCCACTATGTTTCTGTCACTTTTTCTGTCAAATACCAGGCAGTTGCTATACGTGCAAATTTCCTGGCATTCAACATGGCAACTTCTACCCTGGAGGTCTCCTGCATATAATTGATATTCTAAAATTACCAATGTTTAGAAACATATTTCTAGTGACTGCAACATTTTATCTTGTGGTCTTTTTCATTTGTAAACATGATGGATTGATCTCTCAAGCAGTCAAATTTAAACATCTTGACTGCCACATTCTTTTTTACGTGTGTGGAGAATGTAAGCATGGGCTCAAGTGTGCGGATAAAATCTAAAGCTAATCATGTAACATGTTACTTTGAAACTTGAAGCACTAACTTCTAGTTTTAACTAACACTGTTGACCCATGGTATAGTTGCTTTGATTAATCATCATCAGTCATGCAGCACATATTTTGGAAGTTAAAGTTTATCAAATTTCATGTTTTCTCCAGATGCTACATTTCTAAAACCCCAGTTTTCATCTCCCCTGGGTGGAGGTGGTGGTTCTGGTAGCAATTTTATATATTCACCACCATCAGAGACAGGTGGAGTGGGCAACTTGAGGTCATGGTTCACGTATGAGGAATTAGCCAATGCAACGAATGGATTTTCAGCTCATAATCTTTTGGGTGAAGGTGGTTTTGGTTGTGTATATAAGGGTTTACTGGTAGATGGCAGAGAAGTAGCCGTGAAGCAGCTAAAGGTTGGTGGTGGACAAGGGGAACGTGAGTTCAGGGCAGAGGTTGAGATAATTAGCCGTGTGCACCATCGTCATTTGGTTTCACTTGTAGGTTACTGCATATCTGAGCATCAGAGATTGCTTGTCTATGAATTTGTGCAAAATAATACTCTTCATTACCACCTTCACGGTAAGCCATCTTGTATCTTGCATGCTGATTCCCACTTTCACAAGAAAAGCTCTCTTTTGGCTTTAGTAGTACATAATCTAGTAATCTAAAAGTTGGAAGCTATGGCATGAAACTTGTAGGGATTCACATTCTGATGGTATTGGTTACAGCTAATAGTAAATGTTTCACAGGCTAATTGTAGAAAGAGCATTCTTTGCGTTTTATTTGCAGCAGGATACTGACACTTTCTGCATTGATTATGTAATAAAATGCCAAATTTTATGTTCCTTTTCTATTCTGTTGGGCAGGTGCAGGCAGGCCAGTCATGGATTGGGCAACCCGTGTCAAAGTTGCTGCTGGTGCAGCCTGTGGAATAGCTTACTTGCACGAAGATTGTAAGTTGTGCTCTTCTGCTGGTTCCCATTTGCAATATTTTATCAGTCTATTTCTCTAGCCCTGCAACTAGTTAGTTGGAGACACATATATGGGTCCCTTCAAGACTGCTCTAAGATGGTCTATTTATATAAGGTGCCGGGTTTCTCATGCTCTGTGCTCAAAGCTTATGAGGCTTTTTTTATACCATATTTACGGATAAATCAAAAACTCTATCTTCCTAGGATCTATATTCTTTAAGAAAATCAACAATTCTTTAACTGATTGCTAAAAGCATTAGGTTTGAATAAAAGCAAGATTGATGATTTGTCGGGGTTATTTTTTTATTTTTTATTTTTTTACCTCCAAAAATTTCTAGACCTATGGTTTGTAGGAAGTGGCTTCTTCTTCAGTTTCTTTTTCTGGCCATCTGACATCTTTCTCATCCCCTTTATTTGACTTGCAGGTCATCCCCGGATTATTCACAGGGATATTAAGTCTTCGAACATTCTCTTGGACAGCAATTTTGAAGCAAAGGTTTGATTTATTTGTGCATCCTAACTTAAAATGAACAACACTTTGCCGTTACCTCCACACACATCACATGGTAGCTGCATTCAGTTGAAAGAGAAAAGGACATCATTTGATCTATTTTTAACATGGGTTTGGCAATTAAAATGGATGCACTTCTTCACCTTTCGTTTATCTCTGGCAATTATTCTAATATGCCTACAAACTGATCAACAGGTTGCAGACTTTGGGCTTGCTAAGTTGGCATTGGATGCAAATACGCATGTAACAACACGTGTGATGGGAACCTTTGGGTAGGCCATTCTTTTATTCATTTTCATTTTTATTAAGTCCAAAATTAATGCAGGTTCTTCAAACATGCATTTTTGTTTATGTGCTTGTTATATTTGAGAGTCACTGATTCTGTGGTCTTTATTATGATGTATTAATAACAATGGTGCATGTCTTTGCGTAAATATTTCATCAAGGATGGGGCACCAACATGAAAAGATTTTACTTGAAGAGTGTAGCAATTTAGAACTCTGACTACTGTGTCTTTGATTCCTGCAAGTCTTCCATTGTATGGTATGTTCCAGATCTGAAATAATAGTAATGATGGTTTTTCTAGGTACATGGCTCCTGAGTACGCATCTAGCGGCAAGTTGACTGAGAAGTCTGATGTTTTCTCTTTTGGAGTAGTGCTTTTAGAGATGATAACTGGCCGCAAGCCTGTTGATGCCTCTCAACCATTGGGAGATGAGAGCCTAGTTGAGTGGGTAAGCTATATTAAACCTTTTGATAAACTTAATTTCTCACTTCTATCAACCTTGAGAGAGAGGGTCTGGAAGTCAACCACTTGCTGGCATTACATGCTCCTTAAAGGATTTTGGCATTTCTGAGATTGTTTTATTGTTCATTTCCTAATAAAGGCATTTATAATTTTAATAACTGGTATTTATCAATGGCATATAGAAACATTCGAGTTTGAACAGAACTTCCTATGTTGCTTGGCCTGGCGAAGAGATTGGGCAGCAAACTTTTGAACTTAATGACAATTCCTATAATTTTGGTTTCCTTTTATACTTTACCACCTTCCTGGGCTCTCCAATGCCCTTACTTCTGTTGATAATTAAGCAACACAGTAGGTCATAGTACTGAAATGAGTGAAGCTGTAGATCTCTTATGCTTATGAAGAATGAACACTAAATGGAAACAAGACTCAATAGAATCATGCCTCATTACTTCCCATTAGGCGAGATGTGTACATAACCCACCTACCCACTCATCAGTTATGCTTGTATACATGGCATAAGTATAATGCATAATATCTATCTTTAAGAAAAAAGTCAACCGAACATTCTTAGTGGTCAAATCTATCATTTACACTTAAAATCTCATTTATATATTTGAAATCAGATAAATATTTACTCGTGAATGCACATCACCTTGTCATAGCATTCTTGTATCTCTGGGCTTTGTTTTGAGTTTTATCTAATGAGAATTACTTGTCTTTCTTTCTCTTTATTTATTTGTGGGGGAAAAAAAATCCATTAACCATCCATATTAATGCATTCACTTTTGGTGTCAAAGAAGTGGCCCAATAGTATTTCATTGATTTAAGTGTATGACTATGGTTCTTTAAAAGTATATGACTATAATGTAGACTTGGTGGAAAAAGTGTAAAAATGGATAAATATCTTAAATGGTGGTTTTGGCCATTTAATGTGTCAATGGGCAAAACATCATATAAGTTTCGTGCAACATAGATGCTTCTCATTTTTCCACTCATGCTTCTCATATGCTGTAGAAAGCTTTCTATTTATTCAGTTTCATATAACTAAAATGTTTCTGCAGGCTCGTCCGCTGCTTGCTCATGCCCTTGAGAATGAAGAGTTCGAAGAGCTGGTAGATCCGAGACTTGAAAAGAAGTATGTTGAAAGTGAAATGTTCCAGATGATTGAGGCAGCCGGAGCTTGTGTGCGTCACTCTGCCTCTAGGCGGCCACGGATGAGTCAGGTATTGTGGAATCACATCTCAATCTCATAGACTCCACAATTTTGTTTGTCACCCACCCCTATGCCCAAAAAACAAAGAAGAAAAAAAAGTTTGAAGCTGGAGGAAGTCAATAGATTTATTTTATCTTGGGCTTTTAGGTGGTGAGAGCTTTAGACTCTATAGATGAATTCACAGACCTTACAAATGGAGTGAAGCCCGGACAGAGTGGAATATACAATTCAACACAGAAATCTGCAGAAATCAGAATGTTTCAGAGAATGGCTTTTGGCAGTCAAGACTTCAGTTCAGAATATTTTGATCGGATTCATCATAGCAGGGCATCAAGTGGGCTATAAATACGTCTTGAGGGCAAAACCAACTCATAGGTAACCAAGGATTGTAACTTGCAATTGACTTCTCTGAAGTAACATCTCAGTTTTTTTATGGAATTTTAAGCCCTCAGTAAGGTTTAGCCTTCAGGTTTCACCGCTCTCCTAGTGTGAAGCTTCACAACCCTTTTTTTTCTCTTCTCTGATGTTAACTTTTTTGTTCTCTATATAAGCTAACATGATCGTTCTGTAGAGTGTCTATTGTAATTAGATTCATTGATGCAATATTTTGATCATACTCGTTTGTATGTACTTTGATTAGGTTGTTATTAAATTGTAAATCGATTTTTCAATGTTCTGGTGTAAAGACAAAATCCTTTGTATGGTATATTTAGTGTGATTTTCATTCGGTTACCATTAGACTTGGTTTTTTTTTTTTTTTTTTTTTTTTTTTTTTTTTTTTTCTGAGAAACTTGCCTTCTTCTATACCGTAGGCAATATTTTGTGAGAAACTTGCCTTCTATGCTGTAGGCAATATTTTGTGAAGCATTGTGATACCCCTATATTAATCTGTTAACTACTCATAACAGGGCATGACATTCCTCAAGCTGTATTGCGCCCATCGTTGACATGGTAGCTAGATGAAGGTGTCATGTTGGCTCCATTCCTGTACCACATGGGGTGCCACATGAGTGGACTTATAATGTGGTGCCTCAGCGTAACCCTTTTTTGAATTGATTTTTGATAGTATTGAAGTTACATGATATCCTTTGAAGTACTCATTCTAGGGCATGACTTACCTCAAGTCGCACTTTGTCTGATTGCACAAATGGCGGCTAGATTTAGGTGCAATATTGGCTCTGGCGTACTACATGGGACGCTGCTTGGGTTGGACTCGTAAGTGCTAATGCGGTACTTCAATCTGGTTACCTATGACAAAACAACCCCGTCTCTCGGGATATATAATACGAGAATTGTAATTAATGATATTTAAAGTACTTTGGGCTTCTGTGTATTTCCCTCTACTGGTCCAGTGCTATATTTTTTCTTCTTTTTTGCTGACTAAAAAGGGGAGGCGGGCAGGTGCAGTTTGCAATATGTTTGTTGATATACTATTATAAACATAATATTGATAATATATTCACCATATATTAATTATGGGAATATTCATTATATATTTTACTATTAAGGTTACAGACAGATCTTATATATACAGCCACTCTTTACACTTTATTTCATATGGTCCAATGCACAATATATTTGAATTATTTCATTTCTCTTCATGGTATCAAGGCCAAGATTCAAAATCTTTACCTTCTCCTAACTACCTTCTCATCAGCCCATCGTCTATCCTCCCCACCACTCACTCATCGCCATTGGAAATTTCCCTTTGATCCTACCAAAACACCTCCATTTTTAAATCTGCTCACACCATCATAGTCTTCGTCACCGCTCTATCGATGGTGAAAATTTTAGCCCCAAATACCTTTCCATGTGCTAACTGAAGCTTCTACCCCTTTGTAAGCTTCTTTGGATCACGCGCCCTTCTGCCTCTCTCTTGCACGTGCCTCAGCTAATGTTAGTCCTAATGCATGTCCTCTTACCCATGCGCTAACCCGACTTGCCCTGGATTCGACCTGGAGTCTGCTTCGCCTCTAACCAGTGTGTCACCTCAACTCACGCGGTGTCACATCGACTTGATTCATCAGCCTGTGTGCTAACCTTCTGCCAAATTGCCTAGTGTAAGGTGATTTTAACTTGGTTCGAGCTTTGTGGTGGAGGACTGGAAAGTAGGTATAACGTCTACAAGATCGTTGGTCGATGGTGGTAGAACATGAGAAGGTGTCAATATAGTGAGCTATCTCCGAGGAACGTCTGACAGATGGTAAGATTGCTTCTACACCTGTCGATCAAAATGCGAAGCTTACCTCTTATTTTAGTTCACGATTGCAAGATGCTATTATCTAATTGTTACATGACTTGATATTGCTTATGTTGTTGAATTGGCCGATAAATACCTCTCCGCACCTCCACCACTCACTATGTTGTTCTTTGCATTTTTTGCTATATCAAATGTACCTTATTCCATGGATTTATTTTTCTGTGAGATCTGCACTTTTATTGACCGCCTACTCAAATGCAAACCGGACGGGTGATTCTGGTGATCGCAGGTCTACTATCGGCTTCTGTTTCTTCTTCAGTGACTCTCCCATTGTTTGGAGAAGCAAAAGGCAAATAGCCGCTGCTCGTTGCAATTCTGAAACAGAGTATCGTACTCTTATTGAAACAACACAAGAACTTGTATAAATTGAATACATTGTTGAGTCCATTGGTATTACACACTCATCCCTTATAAAGCTGTATTGTGATAGCAAGAGTGTCATTTAGATTGCTCAAAATGATACTTTTCTTCAACGCACTAAGAATATAAAAGTGGATTGTCATTTCATTATCTTATCAAACCAACTAATATTAATCTCATCTCTCAAATAAATTGCTGACATCTTTGTCAAAATGTTGCCTTCTCGGTACTTTCATGATTTAGTTTCTAAAGCTAAAATTAGTGTGTGACTCACCTACTTGAATTTAAAAGGGATAATCCAATTTTGGTAACATAATACTGACAAGATATTTACTGTTATTGGAGGTGAGTTTGGTTTCACAGATAAGAGTTTTACTAACTCAAAAGGAAGGACTTGATCACCAAACAATCTCGAGGGATAAGACCTGGAAAAGACTGTCGGAAAGTATTCTGGTGGGGGAGACTCCGACACTTAAGTCAGAAAGTGGTTTTCGACAGAAAAGAGCAAATTGATTGCAAAGAGAGAAAGTTCTATTTTTGTCGTGTGCTCTGTGTGGGCCAAGAGAACCTACTTAGGCAGTAGGCACATAAAGTTTATATATCATTTGGGCGTAAGAGCTGTGTGTCCACAAGGTGATAAAACCCTAGTTTTTTTTCGAGAAAATCCCGAGATTTTAAAAAATCATGACGTAAGATACTCAAAGATTGTAGAACCTTATCGATATGGAAAGTTCATATCGACATGGGGATTTCTTCCCTTATTGGCTACGATTATATATTTTCTTTCTATTTTTGTAAGATAGCCTCCATGATTTAAGGTGAGTGAACATCATATTGATAGATTAAGTAATGATCGTCGAGTATCGATAAGTTGAGATACTGAGTAGATGGCTATCAGGAAGAGGAGGTGGTTGGCGTGCACCGGAACGGTCCGTCTGCAGGCCTTTGGGCTTAATTGATTATGGGCTTCACATGATTGGGGTTATATACTATCATTTATCCCTTACTTCTTATGTTACTTCTAAAGGAGAAATGTAAAGAGTAAGTCGAAAGAGTGGTTGCCTGAAAGGTCGTGAAGGCGTAAATATACTTAACACCCGAGTAAATGCCTTGGATTCAATGCCATATGGGAAGTTGAAGAAGTCAAAACTCTTCATTTACTATGCACACTTCTCATTAAGTCATTTCGTTAATTTGAGATCTGCGGGGATCTCATCCTTACAGTTATAAATAGAGTTCGTTTGAAACGCTTGTTCCACAGAGAGATTTTGTGTACTTTCGATTCTGTGAAACCCTTATGTCAAGAGTCTGTTCTTCCTTCTATGGGGTTGTTTAATAATGGGCTTTGAGCCACAAAACATGGTGGTGTAGAAAGTTTCTGCCAATGCGAGACTCTATAAAAAATGGAACCGCTGATGCAAGATTCCGTCATGTCGTCCGGACTCCAGATGTTATGGGGGAGCCCATCAGAGTTCTCATCAGGGTTCTTAACCTTGAGGAGGATAAGGTGCTCTTCGTCATGAGCTCTCTTCATAGGGTCGGAATCATCGTCCGGCTCTCGGGTGCAACAGGTGGTTGACATATTTCTTCGGGTTGGGCAAAGAGTTGGAAGATGGTGGGGGGTGATGCATTCTTACAGTCTCTCTTTTGGTTATCTCTCACCTTCTTAAAGTCTTTTCCTACTTCGGCCATAAAGGGTTGGCGGTTTTCACCCTCCTCGACTCCATTGCTTTGGGTGTTTTTGCAGTCTTCTTGTCTCAATCGGGTAACGCCGATGGGCTGCAGAATTTATTTTTGCGTCTAGTTGGCTTTCTCTATGCGATTCTTTTGATGTAGTTATGTCTGTCTTAGAAACTTATATGATTTCTTTTCGCTTTGTACCAAACTGTGTATTCTGATGTGTACTTGTTATTTGGAAATAAAAAGAAGAGCTTTTGTTACTCATTGGTTGATCTTGCTTTTGAATAATCATCTTGCCATTTGCACCTCGTCATTGTGTGTACGATGAATGCTAAACTATTAAGTGACCAAGGTGATCGATAGGGTTTGAATGATGATGGATTTCACAAATGGTTGGCCTTCCTCCGACGTTGTCCTTGTGATCTGAGGTTGAGAGAGTGAGTTCGTCCAAGGGTCGAATGTGAGGGTTATACTCGCCTGTCTTGGGGACTCGTTCGTTCAATATGCAAGGTGATGCTTACCAGTTCGAAGAGATATATCCCTAATAATAGAACAGGACGGCATAGGCCCATTCGAGGAGATAGATCTTAATAATAGGACAGGGTGATGTTGGCCCATTTGGGAAGATGAATTCTTTTAATAGGACGGGATGACATAGACCCATTCAGAGAGATAGATCTCAATAATGGGACAGGGCGACGTTGGCCTGTTTGGGGAGATAAATCCATTCGATAGAACAAGGTGACATAGGCCCATTCTAGAAAATAGATCTTAACGATAGGATAAGGTGATGTTGGCCCGTTCGAGAAGATAAATCCCTTCGATAGGCCCTGAGAGACATAAGAGTAAATTGATAGGTTAAAGTAGTAGGACAGAGGATCATAGGGGTTTTTACCTGACCATCAGATTTTATGTGGGTGAGACGTGTTCGTCCTGTAGAGCACTAGTCCTCATTGATAATAAACGCCGCCCAGGTTTTTGGAGTTCCATGTTTTAGACACAGGTGAGCCACTAGGTGATTGAGGTGATAAGTGTCTTAACGAACTTTTGATTGTATCCTTAGAGGCATTCCCAGTTGGGTGCTAGCTTACCCCCTGATTGGAGTTGGCCGGTGGCTTCCACTTTCTTGAGCAATAGGTTACCTGGTTTGAATGTTCCGATTTTGACCCGTCTGTTGTAATACCTGACCATCTGTTGTTGGTAAGTTGCCATTCGGATGGATGCAGTTTTGCTTAACTTGAGGAGTAAGTTTAGTTATTCATGTAGCGAGGACTCGTTCTGCCCTTCTTCATACAGTTCACCATTAGCGAGTGAATCCCGATTTCGACTGGTATGACTGCCTTGCAACCGTATGTGAGATCGAACGGTGTCTCTCTTGTAGCCCTTCGGGCGTCGTTCAATAGGCCAAAGAATATTATAGAGCTCGTCTGCCCAGCGGCTTTTGATTTCGTTTAGTGTGGCCTTTAGTTTTTGTAGGATTCTGTTGGTTACCTCAGTGAGGCCATTGCCCCGCGGATAGGCAACGGACATAAAGCGGTGCTGGATCTCCAACCTGTCGCAAAAGTTTTAGAAACTTCTGTTATCAAATTGCTTATTATTGTCTGTGATCTGGACGTGGGGTATACCCACTACAAAATAAAAGCTCTATCTAGACGGATGAAAACTGTTTGTAAAACCCATAAAAATCGTCAGCAGAACCTTCTCCAATGGATGTGTGTTCAGTTGTCTATACACATGTCGGGATAGGTCTATACTGACAGTTGTGGTAATTGTTGGAGCATGTTACAGACTTTTATTGTTGGTTGCTATGTGTTACTATAAATTACCGTTATGTATCATCGGTTACAAAATATATTGTTATAAGTTATTGTCTTATATCGTCGGTTGCCATATGTTACTATAAGTTACTGTTTTATATTGTCAGTTATAAATATGTTACTATAAATTATTATTTTGTATTGTCGATTATCATATATTACTATAAGTTACTATTTTATATCGTCGATTATCAAATATGTTAGTATAAATTATTATCTTGTATCGTCGATTGCCAAATGTTACTATAAGTTACTGTCTTTGGTTACCAAATATGTTACTATAAGTTATTATTTTGTATCGTCGGTTATCATATGTTACTATAAGTTACTTTCTTGTATCGTCAGTTATATTGCGATGAAACATATCGTCAGTTGTATCATCAGTTACTATAAGTTACCATTTTATATTATGGATTATCACAAATCTGTCTTATATGTTTTGTGTCGTTGGTTATATATATTAGTATAAGTTATTATCTTGTCTTATATCATCAACTATCACAAATATATAATCCACAGTCATTTATTTATTATAATATTAAGTTTACCATCAACATATTTTTCATCACCCTTACAAATGTTACATTATAACCCAAGATAATAACTAAAGATGAAAATGTTACATTACAATCCAAAATAACAACAAAAGATAAACGTAATACACGATATTAATAATATCAATGACAAAGAAAAAAATACATACAAATATATTAGTAACATCTCGGATGGTTAGACTTCTTTAGACCCATCTGGATTTTCATATGAACAAAGTGATGAAACAGTGAGTTTAAACATTAAAAGAGAGTTTCAGTGACCTTGAGTAAGAGTTTTGGATAGGTATGGATAACGAAAGTATAATATATATTTTGATAGAGTGAGAGTTTTTGTTGATTATGGATTATGGATTATGGGAAATGAGAATAAGGTTTATATGTTTCGATAAGCTTTGAGAGGATGAGAAGATAATGGATTTTGAGACCTTTGATTGGAGAAAATGAGAGCTTTCAAGGGAATGAGAAGCAATGAGAAGAAGAGCTTTCGAGGGAATGAGAAGTAATGAGAGAAAGAAGCAATGAGAGAGTTTTGATAGTTTTAAAAGATGTTGACTGCCAAATTTTCACAACTAGTTTCAAAACCCACCCCTTTTTAAAATTTTGTCTCCTGCCCTACACACACTTTCACTTTTACATGTTCCCGCCTATATTTTTAGTTTTAAATTGTTAAAATTGTTAAAAGCTCACTACATGCTATATGCTATGAAAGTAATTCAAAATTGTCTCCCGCATTTTTTAAAATAATTTTTTGATAATGTTTACAAAACACAACAATTAGTGTAATATTCATTCAAAAATTAAGCAAAATAAATCATAATTATTACATAAATTAATTCCTCATCAAATTCCCTCACACTAGATAATGCTTGTCCTCAAGCATTCTTAACTCAAATAAAACTAAAACTACTGTAACCTTTCTTTCAAACTGCCAAGCCAACATATGCTATAAGAGTCAAATTGGGAAAATAATCACAATAATAAGTATTTTATATTATTTCATACTAAAACAACAATTACAAATCTTAATAGTCTCTTATAAAATCAAAACTGCAAGATTCAATATTCATTTCCAAATGTTCACTCAAAATGGGGTATAATATATATATATATTTATTTATTTATTTATTTATTTATAAATCACTCAAATCAACACATTGGAATTAGCATTACCATATGTTTATAAATATATCAAATCTCCACCACTTAAAAATTTGAATTTCATGCATCAATCAAAAAGTTTTTTTTTTTTGGTTGTAACGTGACTGAAGTTAGGGGTAGAATAAAAGGGAATATTAAGAGCTAAAACGTACCAAAGATAATATGTAACTAACTACACAATTTTTCAATATTTATTGATTTTGTCTCAAATAAACAGCATTCAAAAGAAATTGATTCCTTGCTGTCTACATGCTCTTTATTAACAATTTTCTCTAATTTCCATGAATGAGATGCAAATGAATAAAATTTCAATAAGATGCAGTATTTTTTTCTTTCTTTTTTTCCTTTTCTTCTTTTTTTCTCTCTTTTTTTGCTGTTTTGTTGCCCTTTTTATTTTATTTTATTTTTTTTTAACAATTCTCCAACAAAGAATAGTCAAAAAAGGATAATCAAGTTTCTTCCTTTCTTGCTCAATTACAAAATTTATTTATTTATTTTTCATATCTTATCATGAAAATATCAATATCAAGATTCCAATCATATCTTTCTTTTGAGATAAACAAATAACCAAAACCATACAATTAACTGCATATACCTTTGGTACAAGAACTTGAAACAAAGGCCAAAATAAAAGGGAAGGTGTTGTATTGAAGGGTTATGAAGGAAAAAAAAGTCTCAAACTCAACTCGGTTCACTAAATGGATTATAAAATCAAGATATGGATGTTTACGAAATCCAAAAGGGGTAAAATCTAGGTGTCTTTGTCACTTCAATGCATGAAACATTAAAATATGATCTCGAAATATATAACAGAGTAAGTTCTAGAATGACCAAACCAAATGTGATAATTACTCAACAAGAAAAATAACTTCAAGCACAAAAAGTGAAATTTGTTCGCTTTAGACTCAAAACCTCACTATTAAATGAGGTTTGCTTCAAATCTTGCATATTTATCTTTCAAAAGAAAACTGTTAAGGAAATGAACAACCATTATAAATACAAAAACCATTGATACGAGCCATTTTTTCATCAATTTTCGACCAACCAAATAACACACATCAATTTGAAAATTTTAATTTTTTTTTTATTTTTCTCTTTTTTTTTTTAAAGTGAAATGAAACAAAACTTAACCTATTGTAGAAAAACAAGCATATTACAAAAACAACATAAAATATTCTCCTTACCTAAATCATATATTGTCCCCAATATATGTTAAGCGAGAGAGAAAAATCAATTGCGAGTGGTGAATTGCGAATCAAATCTAATAAGTTTTGAAGGAAAAGTTACGACATCGACACACATTAAACATTGAGTACTTTTATATAGTTACGGGGTCTTTGCTTAGGCAGTGATAAAAGTGGTTTAGGGCGTGGGCATGCCCTAAACAAAGAGTATTTCTGTCCAGATGTTGAAAGTGAGTCAGATTGGGTAGAATTGAAGGGCTGTTAAGGCATGGGCACATCTTAACGACAAAGTACTTTTGGTCATAAAATTTTTCAACTTTTATTTACTTAAAAAATCAAAATCAAATCTAAATCAAACCAACAAAAATAATTATGAAATAAAAATTATAAAAGAAAATATTGGATTGTCTCTCAATGAGCGTCTTATTTAATATCTTTGACTAGACATGATCTTTTTGCTTTATCCCCAGCAACGGTGCCAAAATTTGATATGTCGTCAAACAATGAAAAATAAATTAACATATTTCACTAAATACTAGTTTAGAATAAGTTAGCTCGTTTCCTCATTTCAACCTTGCTAAAAAATTGGTCTGGTCCATTTAGAATTCAACTTATTTGGCATGAATTTCAATTTTGAATTTAAGAAAAGGTACAACCCTATCTGTCAAGTTTTCATCAAACACAAAATCCATTTCATCTTACATAAAATTATCATATACAATGAAATCTACCATGTTATCATGAAAAACACATTTAAAATCATTTGGATACTTTATAGTATCAAAAATATTAAAAGTAGTAACTTTACCATCAAACTTAAGAGTTAAAATACCAAAATCTGTATCAATTTTATTTTAACTATTTTCATGAATGATTTTGACACTTATTTTATTGCTTTCAAGAGAGGAATGTTGGTCTCTATTTTTGAAGAAGTTTCCAAAATCTCTTTTTATTCTTTCTTTTTCTTTGATTGTGCTAACCTGTCGGGAAAAAATAATGGAATCACTATCTTAGATTTTGAAATAGATTCGTTACTTATCTCCTTAGTTGAAGTATTCAAGGTTATTGACTTTTCTTCACTTTTGTGCTTCCTCTTTTGGAGTAGTACTTTGCTCCTACTTTCCACTTCGAAAACTTATTGTATTAACGATTTCCTTTTGATTGATTTCAACTTGAGAAAGCAACTTTCCATGATTGGATTCGAGTTTACTCATTGTTGTCGCCAATTGTGATATTTGAGTTTCTAAATTTTGAATGTTGGCTCTTGTCTCCTGCTGGAACAATAAAGTACTATTAGTAAAACTTTTAACAATATCTTCAAAAAAGGTACCTGAATTCAAAGAAACTGGTGGGGGTTGAAATGATGGTCTGACTTGAGGTTACCATTGAAACCCTTTTGGTTGATTCCCATAACTAAAATTGAGATAATCCCTCTATCATTGATTGTAAGTATTTGAATAAGAATCATCTTGAAGAATGAGATACATATTGGTTGAATGACCAAGATTGGAACAAATTTCACATACTTTGACCTGTTGTGTTTGCCCTACAACAAATTTTTTTACAAGAGATGTTAGTGCATTTAATTTGTGATCAATAGAAAAAAAATATTTCCCTCATTGACCTTCCTTGGAGCAGCTTGCCATATTCCAAATTGTTGTGCATTGGTTGCCACGTTAGATATTAAATTCCTTGCTTTCTCTGGTGTTTTATTTACCAATGCACCCTTATTAGTAACATCAATCATATTCCTATCTAGAGGTGAGAGCCCTTCATAAAAATATTGAATAAGCAATTGTTTTGGAATTTGATGTGAGGGACAATTCGCACACAATTGTTTAAATCTCTCCCAATACTCATGCAAAATCTCTCCACTAAATTGTCTTATTCCATAAATCTCTTTCCGAATGTTTGCTATACGAGAAGTTGGGAAAATTTTCTCTAAAAACAATATTTTTAAATTATTCCAATTAGTAATTGAACCAGAAGGCAAATAAAATATCCAATCCTTAACTTTATCAACTAAAGAGAATGAAAAAACCCTTAATTTCAATTGCTCCTCGGTTACACCTCGTGATCTCATTGTGGAACACACGATATGAAACTTCTTAAGATACTTGTAAGGATCATTTCCTGTAAGATCATGAAAAATAGGCAATAAACATATCAATCCATAATTTAATTCAAAAGGAATCTCAATATCAGGAAAATCAATACAAAAAAAATGTTCATTAAGATCAGATATTAATAACTTCCTTAAAATCTTTTGGGTAGCCATATTTTCATCAAGTCCTTCTCTTCTATATCTTCATCAAATTCCAATAAATTCACTGCAAGGGTTAGTCCCAAAACAAGGAGAAAATAAAATTTAAAAAAAATAAATCACTTAACACCGCTCCCCGACAATGGTGTCAAAATTTGGTGTGTCGTCGAACAATTAAAAATAAATTAACCTATTTTACTAAATAATAGTACAAAGTAAGTAAAGTCGTTTCCTCAGGAAATAAAGGATTTATCTCTCTTAAAAAAATTAAAAATAAAAATATGAGGTTGAAAAATTAACTAAACTAATTAACTAAAAATAAAGAACTCAAAATTAAAAAAATAAAAATTAATGAGAAATCAATTTTCTAACAAAGGAATTATTTTCATATTGATTTATTTGATTAATCATTGATGCAAAAATTACTTATTTAAATAAATTACACAACATTATGTAAATAAATTAGTTATAGCCGTTAAATATTACGAAACGATCAATCTCGCCTTACTTTTTCAGTAATTAAGATACCATAATTAATTATTTTACTAATCAAAAGACAACTCAAAAGACTCTCGTTGGATTTAGTGTTTCAGCAGGCTTAGGATTTAGAAAAATCCAATTCTAATTAACAAATTCCAACCTAGATTTATTTAAATTAAATTATTTAATCTCATGGCATAAGTTAAATCGTTTATAAGACCATAAAACTATTCCAATTATCATTTTATTAAAAACTCACAAATCTTGCTGTTTTTAAATGGTTATAAACTATTCTACGGGTATCAAATATAGGTCTCTATTTAATAAATTTAAAACAATGATGAACATTATGTTATGAAAATTAAATAAATATTTATAAAATATTGAGCAAATAATCACATTTAGATAATTTTCATCTTTAATAAACGCTTGACTAGAAAATAAATTTAGAAACAAAACTTGAAAGGAGAGAACTCTCAGAATAAATGAAAATTCTGCTGGAAAATTAAAGAAACGTATGCTGAAAGTAACAAAACAAGTGTCCTGCTGTTGCTGGAACATGGGGCTGCTGCCCCTTTCCGGGCTACTTGCTGGACGTCAACTATTACCATATATATATTTATATGATGAACCTCCTCTGTTTTTAAAAGAATATAAACCTTTCTCAACCCTAGTTGCTAAAATAAATAAAAGAAAGTTTCTTTTTCCTAAATAATCTACTTGACTTGTCAAAAACATGACTAGCTAAAAAGGAAGATTACAAAATTGAAATTTCCAAAATCTTTTATTCCCAAATGTCAAGAATGGAATAAAATTTTCAAAGTTTTCAATGCTTCCAATTTAAATTCCATCATTCCTTGAATTTTTGCAATTTGGAAAGGGTTTGCTGTTGTGATTTTTCAATAAAGTCTTGCATTATTCTTTGAAATCAATGTACCCATATACTATCGAAAGAGTATTACTGTCCAAATTCTTCATTTTCTGCATAATTATTTCAAATTGACTCATTTTCTTTCCTTTTCTTCATAAGTCTCCTCCATCACTATTAGCATATCAATCATCATAAAATACAATAATTAATATAATATTCATTCAAAAATTAAACAAAATAAACCATAATTATTATACTAATTAATTCTTCATCAGTGGGTTTGGCTCCACAGATGATAGTTCTGCTAAATCAAACGGAAGAGTTTGATCACCAGACGATCTTGAGGGATGAGATCTATAAAAAACCATCAGAGAGTGCTCCAACGGGGAGTGTTCGACGCTCAAATCAAAGAGCGGTTTTCGAAAGGAAAGAACAGATTAATTGTAAAGAGAGAAAGTTCTATTTTTGTCGTATGCTTTGTGCGGGCCAAGAGAACTTACCTGGATGGTAAACGCATAAAGTTTATATATCATTCGGGTGTAAGAACCATATGTTTGTAGGTTGATAAAACCTTATTTTTCTTCTAAGAATATCCTGAGATTTCAAAAAATCATGACGTAAAATACTCAAAAATTATAGAATTTTATCGATATGGAAAGTCCAGATCGTCAGGAGATTCCTTTCCTTATTGGTTACAATTGTATATTCTCTTTTTATTTTGGTAAGATTGTCTTCATGATTTAAGGTGAGTGAATATCATATCGGTAGATTAAGTAACGATTGTTAAGTAACAATCAATTGAGGTATCGAGCGGATGACTATCAGGAAGAGGAGGTGGTCGGCGTACGTACGTTGGAACAGTTCGTGTGTAGGCCTTTGGGCTTAATTGATTGCGGGCTTCACAAGATTTGCGCTATGTTTCATCAACTGTATGTTGAGCGAATATTATAGCTCGACTCTCATACTAATCATGGAATATACACTGTTAGGTTCAGAGACTCCGCGTATATATGCAACTCATCTCTACAGTTTATTTCATTTGATCTAATACACAATATTTTTAAATTTTCTATTTTTCCTTCGATGTTTGAGTGACTACTTCCTCTACACAAACTACGGTAATTCCCTTGCAAACTAGACACTAATCTTGCATCTTTAATTTCTTTCTTTCAAACCCTAATTTAAGGTTTGCAATATGGAAAGGAGAGACCAAGGGTCACAGATTCTGATCTGCTATTTCTAATTTCTTTTTTTTTTTTTTTGAAAATCCTAATTTATTTCGAATCTAAATTTCAATTTCTAATTTGTTCATCTCAAAAGAACGAAGAATAGGTTTTCTGAAATTCAAAATCTCTCCAAGTCTTAGTTCGTCCATTATTTTAAACACAAGGAGGGATGCAGGTGATGTTGAGACGGAAAATATGACAGGAAATGGACGGAAGGGTGTAGATTTCCATAGTTGATGAGAAGTGGATTTTTTTTTTTTTTTTTTTGTGGTTAATTTAGGAGTCTTTAAATATTCAACCCTAAATTCATGGGGGTATTTTTTGTATTTTTTTTTCTTATTTTTTTTTTGTTAGGTATTTTTGTTAAACGTGTACTGTTTCTTTATGATAATTGCCTTTGACAGAAAAGATCAGCATGCAAATACTTTTGTGGGTCAAAAAGGATTTTTTTGACTCTTAGATGCCACTAAACTCCCTTGTGCACTTCAGCTAATATTCTCCAACTACCATATGGCTTGATATGCATATATCTTCTTGATTGAAACATGTAGAGAGAGAGAGAGCAGACTGTATGGATACTTTTTAACTGACTTCTTTTCCTAGTGCATTATTCAGATCCTTTTCAGAGGGAAGGGGAAAAGAGAGAGAGAGAGAGAGCGAGAGAGAAGATGGAGGGTTTTGGTGGGGGAGAGGTGGCGGTTTCAGAGGTATTGATGCCACCACTTCTGCAAGAAGAACAAAAGAGGCATGTCTCTTCTAAAATATGTACTAGCAACTTGTATGCAAGAGAAAGAAAACTAGTTTGTGTTACCAGTGGAAATTCGTACTTGGGATTTCATTTAGTCAAAGCATTACTTGCTCGCGGTTACTTGGTTCGAGTCACCATTCAAAACGAAGGTTCTCTCTCTCTCTCTAGCATCTAGAAAAATGCAAAAGCTATAATGATTTGTTTTTGTTGGAGATCAAGTGTATCCTTCTAACTGACCAATTTGCTTCATTGTTTCTGCTTGTCAGTGGATTTTGAAGACTTGATAAAATTTTTGACCGATGAAGAGCTAAATAGAATAGAAAGTGTAGTAGTAGCGAAAACAGGAGAGCTCAGCAGTCTATGCAATGCTTTTAGAGGCAGCTATGCAGTTTTCCACACTTCTTCCTTCATTGATCCTCATGGGGTTGCAGGTTATTCGGTTGGTATAAAATTCTGTTGCATAAAACAATTTTAGCGAACAGGTTTCTCTTCTTTAAATTGTTATCTACTAGCAACAAAATGTTTAAATTTGATGTTTCAGGCTTTTGAATTCTTCAAAATTTTCAGGAGACAATGGCATTTCTAGAGTCTGAAGGAGCAAAGAATGTCATTGAAGCTTGCGGGAGCTCAGCCTATGTGAAAAGATGCATCTTTACTTCTTCTCTGCTTGCTGCCATTTGGAGAAGAGAGGAGACAGACAATCAAAGTATTGTAGACGAGAGCTTTTGGAGCGATGAGGAATTCTGCAGGGAAAACAAGGTATACCCTTTTCAATTTCCTTTAGTTGATTATGGCCTCTATGGCTATCTCATCAAATTCCTTTCTTGGGTGGGTGAGTAGTTGTGGCTTGCCTTAGGTAAAACAAAGGCAGAGAAGATTGCTTGGGCGAAATCAAAGGAAATGGGAGTGAAACTTGTCACGGTGTGCCCGGGACTTCTCATGGCTCCATCATTCCCAAATGCTCATATTGAATCCTGCTTGCCGTATCTGAAAGGTACTCTTCATGACAATTGTCCTAGATTGTTTCAAAGAGAGCTTTTGGCAACACTGCCCTTTAATTTTAAGGTACAAGTAAAGTCCACAATTCTTATAAGGAAAATGAATATTGAGTAATAAAAAGTTGAATTCTGCAGGTGGCAAGATGATGCTGCAAAAGGGTTTTTTGGCTGTTGGGGGGA
The DNA here is from genome assembly GCA_037126225.1 of Dillenia turbinata. Lineage (NCBI taxonomy): Eukaryota > Viridiplantae > Streptophyta > Magnoliopsida > Dilleniales > Dilleniaceae > Dillenia > Dillenia turbinata. Next base: position 20,458,776 of record JBAMMX010000014.1, on the reverse strand, counting down.
TAGAGAAGGTAGTAGAGGCACATGTTCGTGTTTATGAAGCCATGGACGATGGAGCTTCTGGTAGATATCTGTGTTTTGACAAAGTAATAAGGAGAAAGGAAGAAGCAATTATGCTTGAAAATGGGTTAAATATGCAAGGCTTGTTGGTTAGAGAAAGAAATGGCATGTTGGAAGATGAATCCGTTGAAGAAATATGTGGCAAAGTTAGTAATTCAAGAGTTGCCATACTGCTAGCCAATGCTTCTCATCACACCTGCAAAGAGTGAAGGGCGAAGATAGTAATGCAAGGTTTGTGTGTGTGCGTGAGAGAGAGATTGTAATTTTTTTTTTTTTGGGAACTATTCTGTTGTTTTGTATCAATCACAAGCATTAACACACAGAAGCGAAAAGCCATATAAATAGGAATATCATCATCACATGGTAGCTACACAATTATAGGCAATAAAGCAATAATGAGTTTTGTCACTCATTTGTGGCCAATCCAAAGGGTAAAGCTCCCTCCTTAGTTAAATGTAGGATCATGTTTCATTTTTAAAAGAGATTATTCGATTTCTCATGCATAATTTGGTTTGAAAAAATAAATAAAATTACTCAATTTTGTAGGATAACAACAAACTGAATTCTAAACTTAAAATTTAGTACATGTTTGGTGGAGTTTTTTTTGAGCTTCTCTTCTCCTTTTAAGAAGAAAATCTACCAAACAATTTTAAAAATAAACTCTTAAAAAAGTAAAAGTTTTTTTTAATGAAGAAGAAGAAAAAAAGAGTTTTATCAAAAGCTCAAAAGAGAAACTTTTGTTTTTCTTATTTTTAACTTTTACTTAAAAAATGTCTTTTATAAAGAATATTTAATATTTTATTTACCATATTTCTTTTAATTACTGTTTAAAATTAAAAAAGGATGACTTCGAGGGATAGAAATCTTCTTTTTTTTTTTTTTCTCTCTCTCTCACGTTTTCCCTCTCCACTTCCCAATCCCTCGTGGCCCCCACCACCTCTTCCCCCCCCCCCCCATTCACGCTCTCCACTCTCATCCCCATCTCCCTATCCCCATCATTTTTTTCTTTTACCACAACATTTTTTTGAACTCCTTTTATTTTTTCATTCCCGCCTTAAACCAAAAAAATATATATTCAAATAATTAAATATTTACAATATTAAACTAAAATTAAAATATTTATAAATTATTAAATTATTTTTATAAATTTTATATTAAATATTAATTCTTATAACTTTAGAATTAAAAATAAAATATTACATATTTAAAATATTTAATTATTACAACATTAATTTTTTTTTATTTTATTTTTTGCATTGATAATTTTATTTGAAATTTTATATTTCTTATATTATTAATTTTACTATTATTTAAATTATTTTAAGTAAGTATTATGTTGTGGATGCTGGATATCCAAACATGAAAGAACACTTAACACCCTACAAAGGTGAACGATATCACATTCCTGATTTTAGAGGTTGTAGTCAACCACAAGGTAAACAAGAAATATTCAACAATGTTCATTCTTCACTAAAAAATGTTATTGAAAGAACCATTGGAATATGGAAGAACATGTAGCATATTTTACGTGATATGAAGCCATTTTTATTTTCGGAATTGAAACCAATAATAACAAAAATCTTCAATTTTTGTTTTGTTTTTCTATTTTCTTGTTATTGTAAATGATTGAATGATGAATAGTCATTTATTGTAATTTTAACTAAAATTAGAGTTTATATATATTATTTTACCAAATAACTTTTTAATAAAAAGAGATAAAAAAAGAGTTTTTAGAAATAAAACTACCAAACAGCTTTAGTTTTTTTTTTTTAATCTCTTATTTTTAACTTAAAATTAAAAGTAGTTTTTAAGTTAAAATTAAGATTTGCCAAACAAGCCCTTAATAAAAAAGAGAAAAAAAAAAATCTCACACCCTTTAAATGACATGAATTCTTGCTCTTTAACTAGTAGATTTAGAATAAAGTTTTACTTCGTAACCATCATCATGCCAAGGTGTAAGCCTATGCCTCCCATGAGAAAATATATATATATATATATATATCATATGCCCATATTATCTGGACAACGAAGAATAGCATAATTAATTATATATAAATTATATTTTAAATATCACTTATATCGTATAATTATTATATATTATGAAAATTTTTATATTTAATAACTATTTATAAGTATGATCTAATAGAATAAAGCCTTATTAAATTTACAAACAAGCGAAGTTAAGTTTTGTCACACCCCGACCAGTGAATCTAAGCACACAATAACCGCCACGTGATCTAAAAGTACGTGCAGTCACCAACATGCATTCCAAGATCCTGTAAGACTGTGATGATACCATTTTCCGGTTAAGAAATTTCAGCTTACAAAATATTTTCAATCCAACCATGAAAGTGACAAGAAATGTTTATTAAGTCAAAATATAACTTCCAAAATATAGATTTCAATTTTAGAAAAACATTCATAAAATATAATACAAAAAAAGTTTAAAAGTGTCCTTTAATAGGTCTGCCTTCAAAATCCACAACTAAGAAGAACCAATACCAAAATTGGCCCTGACAGCTCTTTCTCTTTGACTGGATCCAATTAATGGTGAGACAACCTTTATCTCTATACTTCCTCTGAAAAGAATAAAAGGATGGAAGGGTAAGTTTAAAAATACTCCGTGAGTGGAGTGCAATATGAGTATGAAAGTGTCAAGTAATAATTTCAAAATATATTTCTATTCCAACAAAATATCAAGCAATCATCCAAATATTTTTCAATAAGAATAATGATTTTTTAGAAATACAAATGAACATTATGCATTTTTTCAAAACTAAGGGGTTTGCCACAAAAATCTTCCTACCAAAGGGCTTGATCCAAACTAATGGTGAAGTCGTGAATGGGTTTTTAATTATTATCAATCATAAATATCAACTCCAACCTTTATGTTAGCTCGTGGCCTCCTCGATGGTGTAATCCAATAGGCCGAAAGAAATAGAAGATGTGTCTCCCGATCCAATTACCTCCCTATTTAATAATAACAATGCCCTCACCATGTTATTCCGTTGAGTCACTCCGTATAAGGAATGACTATAGCCATCAATGGGGGTTCAGTCTCATATCCCAATCTAATACATATACCATGGGGGTTCAGACTTATATCCTAAACCAATACATACACCATTTTGCAAATATCATATCATGTATCGTATAAATCAAAAAATTTCTGAATTCATGGATCCAACAACAATATTCATAGGAAAAATTCAGTAAGGCATAAAATATATTAGCAAATACATAAATCTCATGACTCAAATCAGAATATTTTTGGGACACTCCCCATCACAAAACTGTTAGCATTAAGTGTTTTGATGATGAACAATTAACATGTTTAATGTTAATAACAATTATGAAGAATTTGGAAAAGTTTAATATAGAAAAAGTTGAATCCAAAAGCCTAACAAGGATGAGCATAGGAAAATGTCGACACCATTCTTTAAACATGTCGACACATGGCTTAACAACACAATGGGTTGTTGACCCATACATTAAAATGTCGACATATGCCTTAGAATTCATGAGAATAGGCCTTTAACTAAATTAGTCGACATATAGTCAACTAAATCTTAAATCTAGCCAACAGGATATATGAACATACATATTAACATAGTTGACTACTCTTTAAATTTAGCTAACTAGATCATAAATCTAGCCATAAGCTATATAAGCATAGATATTGACATAGTCGATTACTCTTTAAATCTAGCCAACTAGATCGTAAATCTAGCCAACAGGATATATTGGCATAGTCGGCTACTCTTTAAATCTAGCAAACTAAACCTTAGATATAGCCAACAAAAACCAAGGGCATATTGAAAAAACATTGACATGGTCGACTAACCTTTGAATCCAACTAACTAAGACCACAAAACATAAGTTGTCGATAGTTCCATCGACTTAGTCAACAAAATCAAAACATTCACCACTGAATAGCCGGCTACAACTGAGAGCCTGTCAACTAACAAACACCAAAGAAACAAAACATGTCAACTAACGAGCACCAAAGAAACAAAATCTTGCGACTAGTGAGCATCAAAGAAACAAAACCTATTGACCAACGAGCACTAAAGAAACAAAACCTATTAACTGACCTATTAATTTAGTCGACAAAACTCTAAGGCACACTAGAAAATAGCCAACTAGAATTGTGACCTATTGATTGAAGATCTCTGGATTTTGAAAACTTTTACACTCTGACAAAACTGTCAGCTAACTTATAAAATATGTTGACTAAAATCCTATGATCTACACACAGTCTATTTAACTAAGCAAATAGGAATGTGACTAATGTTCTCCATAGTTAGAAAAATTTCTGCCTTCTGTTGAATCTATCGACTGACGCTCAAGAAATTTTAACTAAAACTTTTAAAAACCAAAGAGGAAACTTAGTCGACTAACTAAAGGAAGATGTTGACCAACGACAAGTTTCAAATATTAGTCAACAAGAAAATCTCAATTCTTGCACCTAGTCGACAAACACGAAACACTAGGCAACCAAATATGTTAGTTAACACAGATTTAAAGTTAGTCTGCACCTAAAAAACAACATAATTCTATAGTCCACTAAAACACTAAGGCCTGCGACTAAAGTGAAAAATATAGTACACTAACTGATAATCTCCGTCGACACAATTTATGAATGCTCAAATGATAGTTTACTAGGATATAAAATTGTCAACTTCCAAGACATATCAAAATGTGACATAGTTGACTAAGCATGAAAAGGTGTTGACGGCTTGGCAAATCTAACTTACATCTTTTCTAGCCGGCAAACAAACTAAGTTCATTCCAACATACTTCTCAATCTAAGAATATCAGATAAATTGGTAATATTTTATTTCGATATTTGTGAGCTAACGTTCAATTTCTGCAGTAAAGCAAAACGAATGGCTTTCATTGGTTTTGCAGAATAATATTTGAATTCTTTAGAACAGTCGAATGCATTTAATGAGACATTAAATGTGGTCGGTAAAACAGTTAATAAAGAGATTCAAATTTTGACCTACCCCAACGGCTCTCAGCACTCAAAGAAATAAATATACAATACCAAAAAAAGAAAGAGGGACAAGCAAGCTAAACATTTACTCTTTGCACTCAATGAACATACTCTGTTTTTTAATCCTTCTGTAAATTCTTCTCATGAGCTTTAAATTCGTTAAACCTATAGTTTTAGCTTCATTCATTATAACATTTATTCTTCTCTTGTACAAAAAGTATAAAGATCAGAGTGTGTTCTCTGAGTCTGGGGTTTTAGAAAGAGAAACAACCTGTGAGAGATTGGGTTTAGTGTTTCAAAAGAAACACTGTGAGAGGTCAAACTTGAACTTGGAATCAAGTTTGTAACGTCTATCTTAAACTATAAATCAAGTTTGTACTATTGAAAAATAGTGAAAAATCTAGGTGGAGTCTGGGAGTGGACGTATATCGGGTTAGTGGAACCACTATAAGAACTCTGGTGTGCTCTGTTCTTATTTTCTTTCCTTTATTCTTGTCTTCCTTGAACAAATTTCTAAAATTTTTGAAAAATTGTCAAACAATCTATTCACCCCCTCTAGATTGTTTTCAATTAGTATCAGAGCAGGTGTCTAGTGTTAGGTTTAACAACCGTAGACTAAAGATCCTTGGTTTCTTCTATAAATGGCACTGAATGGAGACTTTGTTCCTATTGAGACTTGTTCTACAAACAGGGCCCCATTCTTTAATGGAAACAACTTTAGCTATTAGAAACAAAAAATGCTCAATTTTATCATAGCCCAAGATTTAAATCCTTGGGAAATCATTAAAGAAGGGATTGAGTCTCCAACCGAAGAGATCGATGATGTCCGTGTACCCGTGAAATTAAAAAACATGACAGCAGAATAGTAAAAGGTCTACCAAGCCAACTGTAAGACTATCAACTTACTTCACATTCTCTTAAGCGTCAATAAATACAACCAAGTCTCATCATGTATCACAACCAAAGAAATTGAAAGAGACTTGAAACAACCTACGAAGGGACTGATCAACTTCGCAAAAACAAGATCAGACTATTAAAACAAGAATATGAAGTCTTCAAGATGAAGGAATGAGAAACTATCATTGAAATGATGACACGCTTCAATAAAGTTACAAACGAATTGAGATTGCTTGGAAAAGGTATTCCTCAAGAGGATATGGTGGACAAAGTTTTGAGGTGTTTGTCAAAATCATAGGAGTCCAAGGTCACTACTATAGAGGAGTCAAAAGATCTTGAGACTCTAATTATGGATCAACTAGTGGGATCTCTTATCACACACGAGATAAAACTGAATGCAAGAGGTTCAGAAAAACAAGAGAAAGGGAAAGGCATGGCTCTCAAAACTGAGAGTGAGGAAAGCACGTTTGAGAGTGAGGAGGATTATAAAGAAGACATGGCATTACTCACTCTGAAAGTTCAAGAGGTTCATGATCAAAGAAGGAACAAAGGTAGAGCTAGTTTCAGAAGGCCAAAAAAGAAAGAGGAAATTTAATGTTACGAATGCAAGAAACTTGGCCACATCAAAATGGATTGTCCTCAATTGAAGAAGGCCAAAAAGAAGGACAAGAAAGAGAAGAAGAAAAAGAAAGCTCTAGTGGCCTATAGCGATGAGAACAGTAGCTCTATATAAGAGGAAGCTAAAATGGAGCAAGCCAATATATACTTCATGACATTAGAGGAAATTCAGAAAAATAAGATTTGCTTAAAATCAAAAAAGGATCTCTGTTCATCATCCTGGTGCATTGATAGTGGCTGTTCAAGACACAAATGTAGGAGATGCCATAAAGTTTTTTGTTTGGAGAAAAGAGAAGGAGGAAAAGTAGTCTTTAGAGACAACTTGAAAGGCAAAATTATTGAGATCGATAATATAGGTTAGTTCTCCTCAACCCAAAATCAGAATGTTTAACTTATTGATAGTTTGAAATTTAGTTTGTTAAGTGTTAGCTAATTGTGTGATAGAAGATAGTTGTGTTTGAATCTGATGTAGGCTTAATAATTGAAGAAAAATCAAATGAAATCCAATTCACTAGTCATAGAAGAGGAAATATATATGTAATAAATTTAGATTAGTCAGAAAACATAAACGAATCCTGTTTAGTTGCAGTAAACCAAGATAATTCATGGTTGTGACATAAAACTATCCAAAAAAGATTTAGTAAAAGGTTTACTAAAAATGAAATTTGAGAAAGACAAACTGTGTGATGATTGCATGAAAGTTAAACACACAAAAAGCTCATTCAAATCTAAAGATATTGTCTCAACCTCTAAACCATTAGAATTATTACACATTGACCTATTTAGTCCAACTAGAACCCAAAATTTAGGAGAAAAACACTATAGATTTGTAATAGTAGATGACTATTTTAGATACATTTGGATTCTGTTTCTAACTAAGAAAGAATAAACAAGTAATAAATTCATTTAACTTTGTAAAAAGCTTCAAAATGAGAAAGGATATATGATCACAAGTATAAGAAGTGATTATGAAAAGGAATTTGAAAATAAAAACATAAAAAATTTTTGTGATCAAAATGGTATTAGTCATAATTTTTCAACACCTAGAACTCCACAACAAAATGGAGTAGTAAAAAGGAAAAATAGAACTTTGGAGGAAACGACAAGAGTCATGTTAGACCCATTGTAGAGAAAACTCCATACGAACTTTACAACGGTAGGAAACCAAACATAGTACATTTTCATGTATTTTGATGTAAATATTATATATTAAACAATAGAAAAGAACAATTAGAAAAATTTGATGCAAAAAGTGGCGAAGGTATTTTCTTAAATTATTCAATCTCTAGCAAAACTTATAGAGTCTACAATAAGAGAACTATGATGGTGATGGAGTCTATTCATGTACAATTGGATGAAAATAATTATTTAGAGAAGAAAGATTTTGATAATGATGAATCTAATGAGTCCATCATAAAACAAAAATCTCTAGAAAATGAAAATACTAAGGTTGAAATCACTTAAGTGGAAGAAAAAATTAAGAACGAATAAGAGACTCCTAAAATACAAAAGATTAATTTTTCACACTAAAAAAAGTGTGAACGTAGAGAATGTGATAGTAAATATAGAGTTCGGAGTTAGAATAAGGTCAGTCTGTCACACCCTCACTCTCGGTCGAGTACATGACAATCGTCGTGTTACCCTAGAATACGGGTAAACCTAACCCGTATACCAAGATATGGCAAGATATTCATTTATATTCATCCATTTTTCGAAACAATCCAACAATTCCAAACAAACCAACATGCATTCAAACACATAAACAAGGATTAACCCAATCTATCTCTGTTCAAATGCATGTACAAGGCCAAACCGTCCATCCATAATCCAATCACATACACAAAGCCAACCCGGCCATTAATATCCAATCTCATGCATCAAAAATAAAATAAGTCCATACTCAATGATCCAAATCAAATCAAACAAAAATAATTCCTCAAATTAAACTTCCAATTAAAAAAGAAAGACAGAGGTTCTCAATACAAGTTGTACAAATTCCAATCAAAAATCAAAAGACATAAGTTAGAAGAGTTTTTAAGTAAATTTATACAAAAATTTACCTCAAAAGAGTCCAACTATTAATACCTTAAAAACCAGAGCAAGGTCCATGTTAAAAGAAGTTATTGACGGCAATCACTCCAAAATCCAACGCTAAACGACCACGAGAATTAACTAAACTTCCTCAATAAAAATGGAATTAAGAGGGGTGAGTATAAAATATACCTAGTGAGTGTATAACGTGTTATGATAATAAATGAGCAATAATTATGAACATGTCAAATATTTGTTTCAAAATTCATTTTGTCATATTTATTAAAAACAAGGGATTGAAATCAAATATCAAGTTATCCAAATAAATCTCAATAAGCCATAGAGTACAAAATATATGCGTCCAATAATATTCATATGTTTTTCCAAAACCATGGGGTTGCCAAAAAATAAAATTCTCGACAATGGTCTACAGCGACCAAAGGTGAAACCGTCAAAAGTTTTCATACTATTTAGCCGATAAATACACCAAACCTTGGCGTTGACTCGGACGTCCCCTGAGGTGTTACCAAACTAGTCCGAAGGGATGACTTCAGAGGTACCTCTCGAGTGCAGCTACCTCCTAGATCGTATAAACCCCAACCACGTCACCCCATCGGGTCCGCACCGTGAAAGGGAATGACTATAGTCATTAATCATACATACAATACAATTTCGTAATCATCACAATCATATATCAAAATGTGTCAATAATTATTCAATGAATTCTCAATATATGAATTCAACCAAATCATATTCAATATAAATCAATAAATATGACACATTATTTTTCAATTCAATACATGAATGTATTTTTCATTTCAAATTCCCTTTCGGGACACTCCACAATTAAAAAACAATTTGAATTTCAATTTTTAAAACATTTATAAAATCATTACAAAAACATTTTCTCACTTAAAACTATGAACATGCATTCACTTATCTCTTGGAAGGATAATCACTCCCAATTCACAATCTAATCCAAAATAATCTCTCATAACCCTTCAATTATCTCAACTTAAGACAATAAATATAATTTCCTCACTCAAATGTAGGCCAATATTAGGGTTAACTAAAATTTCCATCATTTGTCTCACAACTCAAATTTTTCCTGTGCAAATATGTTTTAGAAAAACTATTATATCTTGACCTACAAAATGATTAAGGTAATTCTAATTGATATTTAAAATTAAGACATAGGACTATAACTTTTATGTTTACAACTAGACTCATTTTCAATCACACAAAAATACCCAACTATGAATGTGTTTTGCCTAAATTTATAACTCACATTTGCACAATCACCGAAAAATTGTCATAAATTTCACTACACATATCGGATTTAAGTGATTTTTATCTCAAATTAAATCTAAGACACAGATCTACAAATTTGATGTTTAACATTCAGCCTAATTTTACCCAGAAAATATCTAAATTCTAAGGTAAATCCATGACCAAAAACAAGACAGGGAATAAAACAGTTCTGCAAAACAGGTTTTTTTGAAAAATCACAAAAAATCCAATTCTCATCCAATCCATTAGAATCATAAGTTATTTTAAAGCTTTACTACTCTGTTTTTTATTGTGCAGAGAAAGTTATGATTAAAAAACCACCATAAGCTCAAACTATCAATTATAGAAATCCAAGTTTTCATGCTTGTTCCAACATTACCAACTCTCATTAGGCTAAATACGTGCATAATAACATAAATCTAAGTTGAGAAATATGATTTACCTCAAATGGGTTGAACAATTTCGTCTTAAAGTTAAGCCACCATAAACCCTAATTTTTCTCTCTCTACAAAAATCTATAAAATTACATCAATCTCATCCAAAATCCAAATTCTTCAAAATCATAGATTTTCTCTCCCTAAGATTTGATAGATTTCACATTGGAGTTTTATTCTAAAATTGAAATTTGGTTATTTGAAAGTTTTAATATTTGATTTTGGATATAGTATTGATAATTTTTAGAGAGAGAGAGAGCTGAAGGGGAAGAATGAGTTGATGGTGGCTTTCGTGGAAGGTGCAGGGAGTGAGAGAGAGAGTAAGAAAATAATAAAAATAATAAGGTGAGAGTAGGTTGAGGGTTTTGATCTCAGTGTTTTTTTTTTTTTTTTGTCTCATCTTCTTTATTTTTTTTTTTACAGTGTTACACAACTGTTTAGAACCAATGTGAATATGCAACATTCATTTCCCAAGTAGAACCAAAAAGTGTAGACGAAGTTGTGACAGATGAAAATTGGATTCTGGCAATGCAGGAAGAGCTTAATCAATTTGAAAAAAAATGAAGTTTGAGATTTAGTTCTTAAACCTAAAGATCAATCAGTGATAAGAACAAAATGAGTATTTAAAAATAAGATTGTTGAGAATAGAATGATAACGAGGAATAAGGTAAGACTAGTGACCAAAGGTTACAACCAAGAGAAAGACATAGATTATGATGAGACTTATACTCCGGTAGTTAGATTATAGGCAATTAGGATGCTCCTAGCCTTCTCTTGCTTTATGAGCTTCAAGCTTTATCAGATGGACATTAAAAGTGCATTTCTGAATTGATTCATAAATGAGACAGTTTATGTAAAATAACCCCAAGATTCGAGAATCCAAGACACCCAGATTATATGTTCAAACTGTCAAAGGTTCTATATGGTCTCAAACAAACTCCTAGAGGTTGGTATAAAAGGCTCAACAATTTTCTTATCGAAAATGGATTTAACAGAGGCAAGGTTAACACAACCCTGTTCATAAAGAAAGATGATAGAGATGTCCTAATAATTCATATATATGTTAATAACATAATGTTTGGAGGAGAAAGTGAAAAACTCTGTCAGGAATTTGCCAAGAGCATGCAAACTGAATTTGAATTGAGCATGATGAGTGAGTTAAATTATTTCCTTGGGTTGTAGATTAAACAGATAGAAAGAAAGATATTTATCAATCAATCCAAATTTACTATGGAATTAATCAAGAAATTTGGATTTGGAGACTGTAAAGGAAATGTAACTCCAATGAGTACTAGTATAAAATTAGATAAAGATGAAAATGAGAAATTAGTATGTCAGAAAATGTATAAAAGCATGATAAGATCACTTCTATATCTCACAGCCTCACGACCAGACATACAATTCAATGTATGTCTATATGCCAAGTTTCAATCAAATCCAAAAGAGTCACACTTAGTTGTTGTCAAGAGAATTTTTAGGTATCTAAAGGAAATAGTGAACTTAGGATTATGGTATGATAGGAATTCTGATTTTCAACGTTTCTCAAACGCAAACTTTGCAGGACGTAAACTAGCTAGAAAAAGTACTAGTGAAACATGCAAATTCTTTGGAAATGTACTGGTGTCATGGTCTTCCAAGAAATAGAACAACGTGGCAACTTCAACAATAGAAGCCGAGTATGTAGCAGTCGAACAATGTTGCGCTCAAATTCTATGGATTAAGCATCAAATAAAAGATTATGGACTAGAATTAGATTGCACCCCAATTAAATGTGATAATATCAGTGCAATTAATTTAACAAAAAATCCAATGCATTACTCAAGAACAAATCACATAGAAGTCAGACACAATTTTATCCGAGATCACGTTCTTAAAAATAACATAATTTTGGAATATATTGATACTCAGAGACAAGTTGCAGATATATTAACCAAACCCTTAGATAAAAATAGATTTTTTAAGCTAAGAAGAGAATTAGAAATGATAGAGTTTTGAAAAACAACTCAAATAAATGAAAAATAGGGAATTGAGATTAAAAAACAGAGTATGCTGAGACTACTGAAACCTTAAGACTTGTGTCGACACTAATAGATTTTAGGTCAACATGAGTAGACTTATGTCAACACTAATAGACATCAGATCAACATAAATACAAGAGGAGACACGTATATGTCGACACATGCTTAAGGCGTGTCGACATGACTATATACAAAGACATGTGTCCACACAAGTGAGCATTGTGTCACATACCCAAAAAAAAAAATGTCGAAACAAGTTGCCTACATGTCGATATAATTACACATGTGGTAGCATAGATGAACTTTAGAGAAACACGTATGAAAATACTTAGATAATATTATAACAATCTTCATTAATCTTCCTTAATTTTCTGTAAGCTTATGCACTGTAAATTGTATATTGGTTAATAATAAGATACAATTACGTGACCATCTTGCTAAGACTTAAACATTTAGACACATTTTTAGAGGGAGTTTCATTTTACAAAAATAGGTTAACAACCTTAAGGTTGTCTTTTTTTTTTTTTTTTCTTTTTTTGTTTTTTTATTTTTTTTTTTTTTAAAAAAAAAAAAAAAAAAAATTAAAAAAAAGGAAGAAAATGACAATAGGTGGAAGAGAAATGTGAATGAAAGAAAGGAAAGATATGGATATGTTAGAAACAGGATGCAATTTGAATGACGGGATGTGTATAATTAACCCCTATTTCGTTGATGACAAAAAGGAGGGAAGGAGAAAGTGTATACAGTTTGGATCAAATAGATTAATTGAATGATATCAGGTTCTAAACTTCTAAGTTGAACAATTGAGTTAAACATTAGCAGATTGGGTTAGACATATCAAGAACACAAATGAAGGAAAAATTGGTTTTATGATATTTTCTCATCATAAAAAGGAGGGAGATTGTTGGCATTAAGTGTTTTGATGATAAGCAAATTAACATGCTTGATGTTAATGACAATTAGGAAAAAATTGGAAGAGCTTAATATAGAAAAAGTTGAACCCAAAAGCCTTACAAGGACAAGCATAGGAAGATGTCAACACCATTCTTTAAACATGTTGATACATGGCTTAACAACACATTGGGATATTGACACATACATTAAAATGTCGACACATGCCTTAGAACTCATGAACATATGTCACCATACATGAAGAATAAGCTTTCAACTAAATTAGTAGATACATAGTTAACTAAAACTTAAATCTAGCCAACAGGACCTTAAATCGAGCCAACAGGATATATGAATATGGATATTGACATAGTCGACTATTTTTTAAATCTAGTAAATTAGATCGTAAATCTAGCCAATGGGATATATGAGCATAGATATTGACATAGTTGACTACTCTTTAAATCTAGCCAACTAGATCATAAATCTAGCCAATATGATGTATTAGCATAGACGACTCTTCTATAAATCTAACCAATTAAACCTTAGATTTAGCCAATGGAAACCAAGGGCATATAGCAAAAATATTGACATGGTCGACTAACCTTTGAATCCAACCAACTAAGACCTTAGAACATAAGTTATCGACAATTCTATCAACTTAATCGACAAAACCGAAACATATACCACAGAACAGCCGACTAAAATTGAGAGCCTGTCGACAAACCAGCACCAAAGAAGCAAAACCTGTCGATCAACGAGCACCAAAGAAAGAAAACCTGTCGACAGACCTATTAATTTAGTCGACAAAACTCTAAGGCAAACTAGAAAATAGCTGATTAGAATTGTGAATCTATCAACTGAAGATCTTTGGACTCAGAAAATGTTTACTCTCTGACAAAATTATCTGCTAACTCACAAAACTTGTTGACTAAAATCTTATGATACACACAGTCTAGTCGACTAAGCAAATAGGAATGTCGACTAACGTTCTCTATATATAAAAAAATTTCTGTTTCTGATGAATCTGTCAACTAATGCTCATGAAATGTCGACTAAAATTTTTAAGAACCAAAGAGGAAACTTAGCTGACTAACTAAAGGAAGATTTCAACCAACGATAAGTTTCAAATATTAGTCAACAAGAAAATCTCCATTTTTGCGCCTAGTCGACAAACACGGAACACTAGTCGAGTAAATATGTTAGTCAACACAAATTTAAAGTTAGTCTGCACTTAAGAAGTAACATAATGCTATAGTCCACTAAAACACTAAGGCCTTCGATTAAAGTGAAAAATATAGTCGACTAACTGATAATCTCTGTCGACGGAAGTATATCAAAATTCAATTCTTAGGCTACTAACCCTATATACTAGTCAACACAATCTATGAAGGTTCAAATGATAATCTACTAGGATATAAAACTGTCAACTTCTAAGACACATCAAAATGTGACATAGTCGACTAAGTATGAAAAGATGTCGATAGCTTGGCAAATCTAACTTACACCTTTTTTGGCTGGCAAACAAACTAAGTGCATTCCAACATATTTCTCGATCTAAAAATATCAGATAAATTGATAATATTTTATTTTGATATTTGTGAGCTAACATTCAATTTCTACATTAAAGTAAAAAAATGGCTTTCATTGGTTCTGCAGAACAATGTTTGAATTCTTTAGAACAGTCGAATACATTTAATGAGACATTAAATGCGGTCGGTGAAATATTTAATGAAGAGATTCAAATTTTGACCTACCCCAATGGCTCTCGGCACTCAAAGAAATAAATACACAATACCGAAGAGGAGAAAAAGGGACAAACATGCTAAACATTTGCTCTCTGCACTCAACGAACATACTCTGTTTTTTAATTTTTCTATAAATTCTTTTCCTAAGCTTTAAATTCATTACACCTGAAATTTTAGCTTCATTCATTGTAATATTTATTCTTCTCTTGTACAAAAAGTATAAAGACCAGAGTGTGTTCTCTGGGTCTAGGGTTTTAGAGAGAGAAACAAGTTGTGAGAAGTTAGGTTTAGTGTTTGGGAGAGAAACACTATGAGAGGTCTAACTTGAACCTGAAATCAAATTTGTAAGGTTTAACTTGAACCGTGATTTAAATTTGTACTATCAAAAAATAGTGAAAAATCCAGGTGGAGTCTAAGAGTAGACGTACATCGGGTTGGTAGAATCACTATAAAAACTCTAGTATACTCTGTTCTTATTTTCTTTCTTTTATTCTTGTCTTTTTTGAATAAATTTCTAAAATCTTTGAAAAATTATCGAATAACCTATTCAGGCCCTCTAGGTTTTTTTCAAAAATATTTTATAAATCCACATTAAAAATCATTTAGAAAAACCAAGAAAAACATTTTTTCATTCACAAACACAACAAACTATCTACTCACAGTTTTAAGGAGGGTAGTTACTCCTAGATCAGTCCACAACTAACAAAATATTTGTCTCGATAAGTTTTGTTCAACCCTTAAGAGATATCACCAAGTAACTAATATCATCAATATTCATCAATCCATGTCAAACGAAAACCCTAATATTTAAAACCTAATTTTTCTTTCACTTACTGTGACTTAAAAATTCTCCAAATCCAAATGGACAGAGAGTTAAACAAATTAAAACTTGGGTTATAAAGATTATAATATCTCAATTTTGTCTCCAAAAGGATCTATCCAGTTTTGATTATATCAAACCCTTAGTTTTTTCCTTTTTATGACAGCTTTAGATTCTCAAACTCTTTTTCAAAATCAAGGCTAAGTCTAATTTTAAGAGTTAGATGGATAATCTAGAACTTTGGATCTTGAGTTTTGGTGATGAATCAATTGGATTTGAAAGAAAAGAAAAGAATGGCCTAGAGAGAAAAAGGTGAAATTTGCATTTCGTGGGTTTTGAAATCTCACTGCTTCTTTTATCTTCAAATCCATTTTCAATATTTGTTTAATAGCCCTCTTATATTCATAATTTGTACAACAAGCCCAAATATGTCATTTTTGGATTATTGAGAAGGTTAACCTTATGTGTTTAAATATTTGAAGTTTTTGTTTGTTGAGAAAATATATTCGGTGATGCTCAGGAAAGGTTAAAATGAAGAGTACAAATTTATAGAAAATAAAGTTTAAAATTTAGAATATTTAAAAATATGGAATATAATATAAATCGGAGATATTATGATTAAAAGGTTTGAGTAGCCTAGTGGTAAAAAAAAATTTTTGGGACATGGAAGAGCCAAAATTCATGTTTTCACAAGTGCAAGTGCCAACAAGATAAATGAAATAAAAGAGTTGAGTTCAAGTCTTCTTGGCTACATGTGCACCGAGAAGTAATGAAAGAAAACCTCCAAAATCACAAGTGTATCAAGAAGTGCTTGATGGCACTGAGAGGCTTTATCAACAAATCAACAGGGTGAAATAGAATAGGAAAATTTTAATGTACCAAGAGGTAGTTACCATCGATTAGGAAACAAAAGTTGAAGAAACATTTCACCAATTTAAACCTCTACTGAGTAAGTCAATTTCTCACTGAGAAATTAAGTTCTGTCAAGCATCAAGCACTCTGATAAATAAGGAATCTAGTTATCAGGAACTTAAAAATTAAGTATGTATTGACCAAGTGTGTAGAGGAGTTCCTGTGCAGCCCAAATGACCTGATTCACATTTATACAAATTAATTATTCTCCCTCGTTTTCATGAAGTATTAAACTTTTCAAATAATCTATTTAAAGTCAATATCACAATCCGGACTTATCCAATATTATAAGTTTTATTTATTTATTTATTTATTGACTTACTTTAATTTCACCCCAGACCAATTACTTTTATAGTAGACCTGACCTTTTACGACCTTTACTCATTTTTAAAGCTAACTCTCTTTCCAGATGTTAGAAATTAAGAAAGGATGTCAATAAATTTTAACTCAACTGATATTATCTCCTCCCTTTTTTGAGAGATTTTGATTTCGAGTTTTCTCAATATACCAAAAAATAAAGGCATTGATAAAGGATTCTAAAATTCAAGTGCAAGTGATATCTTGAAAAAATAATTCGTGATATTTTAATTTTGTGATTAAATTCTAGACTTTTGACATTCTATTTTTTAAATAAATAATTGATATTTGATAATTATATTAGATCTGATTAAATTCTATTTGAGACTTGTTAGCCTTAAGAGATAAATTTTTATCGATATTTGTTTTTATCATATATAATACTTAAATTTGATATCTTATTTAATAAGTACCCAACTACGGAAATAAAGTTAAATTAGGGATTTAATGAGATGAAGTTAAATAATTTAATATATACATGAATGATAAATATGAATCAGAAAATAACATGGCGCTTAGATTTTACTCTTCTAATGAAAGAGCTCAAAACTCGTTTATGGCACATTTGCACCTAGTTTCCCAAGGCTCCACAACAGTTTTTATTGCCACCTGAAGAATGAAAATATTAGATCACATCATAATCTATTTTTTTCCTTAGATCTTATTACATAGAAACAACGTCATATTTACTATCTTCACCAAAAAAAAAAAAAAAAAAAAGTATTTATGTTAGGACTTTCCATGTGAACTTTATTTATTTATTTAAAATTTCTTGGGCTTTGGCCCTGTACTTTCTATGTTGTGATCAGAGGAAGTATCCTAGAAAGAACTAACCACACCCAACTATTGAATTCCTTTAAAATAAAAAAGCTCTAATGATTCCTTTGTTCCCCGGAGAAAAAGGAAGATACCTAATGAAACGGCGCCGTCTACATCCAAAACGACGTCGTTATGAATAAGGGAACAGAAAAAGAAAAATGAAAAACACGGAGATGATAATACCTCTTGCCACGGTCACAGGACTCGTCTCCATTGCAATACAACTCGGGAGTGCGAAGCTCGGTGAGAGAAATTTGCGGATTGGGAGAGAGAGAGTGAGAGAGAGGGATGGGAGGAGAAGAAGACCCGCAAAAGATAAAGAGAATAGCGGCGGCGGCGTATGATTACGAGAACGATCCGAGATGGAACGACTATTGGTCCAACATACTGATTCCTCCACACATGGCTGCTCGCTCTGATGTTGTTGATTACTTCAAACGCAAATTCTATCAGCGTTTCATTGTCCGTACTCTCTCTCCCCCCTGAAATTTCTTTGAATTTTTAGTGTAAACTCTATCTATTTGTCCTGCATTTTTTTGGGGGGGGGGTTTGCTGTGATGCAGTGACGATGGAAAACTGAGCGGACCCATTAAGCGCGGTCTTGTTTTGAACGATTTTGCAAATGGGGTTTCTATTATTTGATTGTTTTAGTTTTAGGCTTGTTTGTCTTATTTTATTTGGTTGTGTCGGTTCGTAATACATTTGGGGGCGGGGTTCGGAAGAGGGTTTCTTTGTTGATGCATTTGAACATGGAAAAACGAAGGAACCCATTAATCGTATTTGACATTGAGTTGCTTTGCAAATGGGATTTTGTTTATTTCACTATTTTAATTTCGAATTTTCGTTAAACCCTTTTTAGTTTGTTGCTTGGAGTAGTCTGATACCCACGAATGTAGTAATAATTTTCTCTGCTTTTAATTTTAGGCTCCAGTTTTTTATTTGTATTGAGTTTGTGGAATCTTTCTTGGGGATTGTGATTCTGTGTTCTTCATTTTGGCGTCTTTGGATGAGTTAGTGACGAGAAAATTGAGCGAACCCATTAATTCTTGTTACCTGGTCTTGATTTATTTTGCAAATGGGGTTATGCTTATTTGGCCTTTTGAAGCTCGAATTTCGGTATTGGATTTATTGAACTGTTTTTCGATTTTCGTGGGTCTTCATTCATGATTGTAGTGGATTAGTATGGAACCCATAAATTGGGACATAATTTTGTCTGTTTAGTTTTAGGTTTCCTAGGTTCATAATTTTGTCGGGTTTGCTTTAGGTTTTCAGCTATGGGATTTGTGGAATCCCTGCATGTTTATTTCTTGGAGATTGTGATTCTGTGGGTTTCTTGGATTTAGTAGGTAAAAACTTAGGTTTTAATTTTGGATTTTCTGTTGTATCATATGTGCACCAATTACCTTCACCTGAATTTGAAACCCTTGATCTTCTATCTCTAAGGGAAAAAAAAGACCTGTTAATTGTTCTGAATTTCAATTGCTTTGCGAATAGGATTTTGATTATTTGGCCTTCAGAACCTCAAATTGTTAATCCCTTTTAAATTCTGTTGCTTGGAATAGTCTGAAACCCTTCTTCATTCATAATTTTATCTGTTTGTTTTTTGAGCTTTCTGGGTTTCTCTTATCGAATTTGCGGAACCTTCCATGAGTTTCTTGGATTTATAACTCTGAACTCAGGTTTCAAATCTTTATCTTGATTTCTTTTTAATTTTACTTTTTTGAATGCATTTAGGAGCATTGGTTTGTGTTTTGTTTGTCTTCTTTAGGAGGAGCCAACGCCGGTTTTGCTTATCTCCATACTATTCATGGGTTTTTATGACAGAAGCATGGTTTACGTTTTGAATTGGAAAGAACTGTTAGGAGTAAAATGAAGAAGTTTTTTTTTTTTTTTTTTTTTTTGTTGAAATCCTGGTGCTTTTAAGTTTCTTATGAAGTTTTGTGCTAAATTGTATCTAAGTCCGTGTATGATCAAGAAGCTTTGTATTGTTACTCTGTGAGTGGAGGCAGGGCAGAACCAGAAAATATTTTTAGGGGGTGGAGTACAGTACTAGATATATAACTTGAACATTCGAATTTCATATAAAATTAGCTTAACTTGTAAATGAGGTATCCCAAAATAATAATTACCAAGCCAAGAAAAACATTTACTTTTCCTTTTTTTGTGCATGACATTGTCATATCGGAGCCCATAATTTTATTTTTTTTTTTGGGTTTATCTTAAATTGTCAAAGAGGTTTTTCGAATAATAATTACTCTTTATCAAAAAGAAAAAAAAAATTGTTCAATGACAAGTGAAAATTGATGTTCTAACAAAATTCATATTCTTTTGGTTTATGAAAGATAGATATTTTACACTATGTGTCTGGGTGGGTCAAAAAGAAAGACTTAGAACATGTTTGATTGTCCCTTTAATTGTTACAAAGTGAAAAATTTTACGGGCAAATAATTTTTAAAATTTTTAGAGGGCAATTTTTTTCCTCAAACTTTTGCAGGGTAAATTATAATTTTTTTGGGGGTGGATTACAATTTTCAGGTGGACGGATCTCATTTGGGGTAATAATTTTTACAGTTTTATACGGTAAAACCTTTAAAAAAAGGGGGTCAGTCCCCCCCCAGGGGGGGCACCCTTTTCCCTCTTCCCATGTTGTTAAACAGATCTTTAACCTTTATTATTGGATAGAGATACATTAGACTGACCAGTCAAGTTTAACCTATCATCAAGCTATTCTTGATGCTGAAATTGTAATGAGAAGAGGCATGGTTCTTTCATATTCAATCATAATGCATAGAGCAAATTACATTCTCATGGTGGGGAAGATTAATTTAGGACTGAAGTTCTCAAGACTTGGCAAATTTTCTTGAGACTTCCGGGTGGTGTTTGGGAACTTGGTGAAAAATTGCTTATGAAGAATAATGTGGTCTAAAGTCTTAACCTTCTGACCAAAGTGGTTTTAGACTTAAGAATAATTCTAGAAGTTTTTATTTTGAGATTTTAGTTTGGTATGAAAAACCATATGCTTCCATGGTAAAAGTTTTTGCAAACAAACTGAAAATACTACTTTTTGAATGAGGAAATTTATGACATGAATGCTTATAATAAAAACTTATAGAAGAAGCCAAACATACCTAAAGATCAAAAAAGAATTTTAAATTTTGTGTAACAATGTAAATGAGATAACTCTTTCATTACTTGTTGGGTTCATCGGAGAGGATTTTCATATGCAATAACTTGCGAAATTATGGTATTGTTTTCAGAATAAGTGCTTCTTTGTTATTGTGGGTGAGAAACTAAATTGATTAATTGTCATATTGTGGACAAGGAGAGCAGTGAAGTGGTTTTATTTCCTTTTCTTGGACAACCATGAGCACAATGGTGCATGAGCTTGGGGTGCAGAAGTGCATATGGGGGTGTACAGACAGAGGAAATGACATTCTTCCAATCACTTCAACCAGTTGCAGTCCATCCATAGGAGAGAGGAACTTGAGTGAATATTTTGAGAAGTCATGTTGATTTTGTATATTATCATTCTTGTATCTAGATTTCACTTTGCAGAGTTGCTGCACCCATTAACTTGGGGGCCTTATTCCCTGTAAACATCAGTTAAGGCTTGCACTTTTTGTTGTGCCTTATGTCCTCATAAAAGTTGGGTTTAGAACCTGAATTAATTTCTTGTATATCCATACTATGTCTTCTTAGAGTTGAATTCTGGATTTTGTTTGGTTGGAATTATTCGAGTTGTGCTATCCATGCTCAAGCATCTGATAGACTAAATTTAATTTATTTTCTTATTTTTGTTTTGCTTAAGGCTTATTGGATATGATTGTATGAACAGGATCCTGATCTGGTGGTTGAAGCAATGTCAACTGCCAGTTCCTCCCAACCAACAAGCTCATCGTCACCTTCCTCTACTTCATCGGGGACAACAAACAATCAGTCGAGGTCGCGTAGTTCTGGTACAAATTTTGTGTTTCTGTTCTTGTCATTGATAAGAAGTTAAATAAATTTTGGTAACATCTATTTGAATTATCTCATTGACTATTGTATAGCATCTATATTTGTTGATTGAAAGTTGAATGCATAATGCAGGTTCTACTGCTAGAACTTCAGGCACACCATCTACTACAGCTCAAAATCCGACTTCCCTGCGCTGGGATCGACAAACCATTCAATTCTCTATCAATGCTTGGGTATATTAATTATCTGTTTCTATGTTCTACCCCAGTTTGTCAGTAATGCACATGACCTGTGATCATTTTTTTCCCAAGTTTCAACACTCCTCTGAGAAATGATTTCTTGGATTAGCATCCTTTGATTCTATTACTTTGACCAAACCTGCTTAACATTCATATTTTCCTTGGAAGGCCCTCAATCTGTCTTCATTGGCAAATGTTTGTATGAAACTCAAATATATGTAGCATGATAAACAACTTTTTAGCTTGTTTTATGTTAGAGATATATGTACACTTTTCCTGTATGTTGTCAAAATCATTGAAAAAAATGGTATTACTTTTGGATATACCTGATTGTTAAGCAATGACTGTAATTTGATTTTTCGTGCACTTTTCAGTTTGTGATTATGGTCACTCGTAATTTTTTCTTGATTTTTACTTTCTTTTTTTTTTTTTTGCAGGTTCTCATTGTAGCTGTGCTTGCAATCTTCCCACTTTTACCTAAACATCTTTCACATAGGGGCTATAGGCTTTCCTTCATGGGCACTGCATGTTCCTCACTTTTTTCATTGTATACACTCTATGGGGTAACCTTACTGTGTCCAATATGCCACGTTTCTGTGTCCAATATTTCTATGCTTCTCAATTTATTTTTAAGTTAGTGATGTGCTATTTTTCTCTCTCCAATTAACTAAGCTATTGTCTGCAGAAACCAAGGGCCTGGAATTTGCAGGCTGTGCAGACATGGTTTCAGTCTGTGATTGTGACCAAAGATTTTATCTACTTCATCTACTGCCTTACCTTTGTCACTTCACATCTTTACCTTAGATGTAAGTAATGCTTCTTAATCTTATTGATGTGTTCTTTCCTTAATGCTGTTGTATCTTTTATATTTTTCAAAGAAAAGAATTTCTGTCTATTCTGCCATGGCTTCTTGTATGCTAATGTGTAGCTTTCATGCAGTTGCTTTAATCCCCATTCTATGCCGTGCACTTGAACATGTTGCAAAGTTCCTTAGGCGTAACTTCAGCCATTCATCCTTGTATAGGTAGGAGAATGACACCTTTGTTAGTATCGCTTGCAGTAATTTACTTCCTATTGGCTCTCTGAAGATCATTCTCGTCAGGAAATATTTCTGCAGGAAACATTTTTTTTTAAAAGTATTTTACCCCGAAGAATTTCTTGTAATTTGCTTGCTTGAGTTCTCCTTAGTCATTGTCTTAGATCTATCAACAAAAAAGGAACAAAGTATAATGGAGTTTCTATGAAAATGAGTTTCAGAATGGTTGAAGTTAATTTTACCAGTAAGAATGCAGGCAGGTCTTGGTACATTAATTCCATGTTCATAGAATGAAAAGGCCCCTTGAGAGTTAAGGGGTACAAAATGTGCATATTTTTTATGTCCCAGATTACGTTGATTATGCCTGGAACTGGGATAGAGAAGGAAAAAGTTCAGTCTTACCTATGGGGCTGGTCTCATCCTGGGCAAGTATCCGGTTTCTATCTCTTGTGTCTAGCCTTCGAATTTTGCTTCTCTGTTGATCTTTTCAAAAAGATGTGGTTGCATTTACCGGAACTTCAAGAAACTAGATCGTAAGAGAGTTTTGGAAGGCTTTTCTTTGTTTGGCAGAAGAGGTGATGAATCTAATTAGATGCCCAGTAATCCTAATGGTGTCCAACCATGGTCACATACCGATGTATTCTTGACCTAGTTGGCCATCTTTCTCACTCTTGTTGTTACCCATTTGACAACTGGTGCAAATTTTATTGCAGCATATTTCTTGTGTTTATGTGCTTCTGTCATATGATGATGACACATTTCTGGTGTTCAAACTGTGCGGGAAAAAAAAAAAAAAACCATAGCCTAGCATGATTATTCGGTTCTTATAGCTAAATGGCTAAATTTGTCTTTATAATGGTATACGAGTTGGTTGGTGTTGGATTGAGAGCCTTATATGCATCTCCAAGGTTAAGCTGCAGGGTATGTTTTTTTTTCTTTCAGTGTAAGAAGAATAAGTTATTGGACGAAGGAAATAGAATGAAGAAAAAAGAGAATACTATAAATGGTATATTTACATACTTTTATGTTTGTATGTTTATACTCTGAAGTCTCCATACTCTAAACTTTCACCTTGGACTCATGACAAGCTAGAAGAGCCCCCCAAGAATGTGAAACAATGGATGTGGTTAAAGAAGCCTGGTGAGTTAGATGTTAGGACCTCCCACTTTTACAAGCGGAGTAACCATTTGCTGAGTGACTTTAGAACCTTAACATGACAGAAAATGATCTACTTATGTTTATATTGTAAGAGAGAGTGCCCAGGGGGGATGATGCATCCTTCAGTGTCTCTTTTGTTCTTGGTGGCAGAACTACTTTAGTTTCAGAGGAACAATCGTTTTTTCTTCTCTTTTCCTTTCCTTCTTGCTTTTGATGTTTCTCGTTTATGTATTGTAGATCAAGCCCATGCTTCTTAAGTGTGTCTGCTCACATCGTCAAAGCCATTTTCTGTTCTCACAATATTATTTAAAATCTTTCAAACTGAATGTGATGTCGTAAGGCTGATCTTTGATTTGGATGGACATTCGCATATTACTTGTCTATTAAGGTCACTTTGGTATTTAGGGTTGGATAGGACAGGATTGAATTATTCAGAGGATGGTTGAATTAGATTGGATAAGATTACTTATAATACTATCTTTGGCATTTGATGAGATAGAATAAGTTATGTTTGTTATGTATCTGCATATTCAAGTATATATGTTGTCTGTGCTTGCATATAAATGTAAGTGTATACGTAGATAATCTGAATCATGGTATCCAATACTGTTCAACCTCATGGATACATGTTGAGTTGGCCTTTCTGATTGAGGTGCATTAAAAGATTGTAGGTTTGATATGTTAGTCCCTTCAATAAAATCAATCCTTACCATAACATATGATTGGACTAATTTTAATCCAATGCCATCCTCCCCTTATTCCATGCACCAAATGGGACCTATTTTCATTGTGTAGAGTCAAATACCTTTTTCTGATGCTTCTTTAATTAATTAATTTTTGATGGGTATATGCAGGAAATACTTGGAAGAACCTTGTGTATGGGTGGAGTCAAACACGACTACTCTCAGCATACTGTCTTCACATGCTGAAATTGCACTTGGCTTTCTTCTGATAATCTCTCTATTATCGTCAGATTCTAAAACCTTGCCCTTTTCTCCTGTCAAGTTTTTTAACAATTTATTTAGTCTGCTTATGCTGTTTATGCTTCCTTTTGAGGGTTTCATTTTTTTTAATTATTTTTTTAATGCAGGTGGCGACGCAACATATTACAGACATTCATGTATTGGCAGGTGATTGCTTTCTCAACTTGAAACAGATAATTATTTCTATCCTCTCACCATTAATGTCTGCTGTTTGGACCGTAGTATTTAGCTTTACTGATTATGAGAAAAAAGCTTCGGAGTTGGACCGAGTGTATTTAGTTTTTGCTTGTTTAATATCACCTTCTTGCTTGTAGTAGAAATTCTCTCGAGAATAATAGGGCTCATAGCTAGGTTGTACAGAAACGGAGAAATAAAAAGGGATATAAAACAATATAGAAAAATGATATTTTATAAAAATACAAGAAACAGAAAATGCGAGCAAATGCTTAAATATAAAATTATAAGAATTTTATATAAATATTAATTATTTTATGAAAATAATTGAATAGTCATATTTTATAATAAAAATATAAAATGATCAAATATGTAATTATTAATCATAAAACAAATAATATAAAAAATAAAAATTATAAATAATTAATTAATAATTCATTTAATATGAAAAAAATGTATAAATATAGAAAATATAAAACTTTTGTGTAAATATTAATTAATTTAGCGTGTGAAATGTTTCAGAACGTTTTGCAAACAAAAAACATTTCGGAAACGTAAAACGTTTCCGAAACGCAGAAACATTGATATTGAGAAGTTTCTATGCATCATAGGCTCATAGTATAGCCAAGGTATTACATGCTTTCACCCACTTGGATGGAACTGCATTTAGTTCAGAGTAAAGGTGTGTTGGCTTTCCTTTGTTTTTACATTTTTCCCTCTTCTGACAAAAAGAAATAGGATATCTCTTCTACAAATTACCCTAATGCATTTTCATAAAGAAGCATTTTCTGAAACTGTTTTATCTGCATCACATTGGACCTGTTATTAGGTATATGCTCTAGTGTTGCCGAACCTGTTGTGGAAGCAGTTCCATTAGATTCTTCAGTTGGAAAATTGTGGAAAGTCTCTTGTGCTTAAGGCATTCTATCCTAGGGTCCTGCTAGTGCCTGATATAAAAAATTAATTTGTTTTATGTTATATTACAATTTTGTTGTCAGAAGTTATTCCTTAGCTTCCTGACCCAGTCCAAGTGAGTAAAGTTCTCTCTCTCTCTCTCTCTCTCTCTCTCTCTCTCTCTCTCCTTTTTTTTGGGGGGGGATAAAATTATCAATTTAAGCAATGTTGGACATTGGTCCATGTGAGCATCTATTGATCACTAAAAGTTCTTGACAATCATTTTTTCTTTCATTCTGTAGCATGCCCTCTTTTCTGTAACGTAACCTGACTCTATTTTGTGGAACTGTGTTGCAGATACTGAAGCTAATGTATCATGCCCCAGCGACTGCTGGCTACCATCAGAGTGTTTGGGCAAAGATTGGGAGGACTGTTAACCCTCTCGTGTACCAGTATGCCCCTTTCTTGAACACGCCAATCTCTGCTGCTCAGAGATGGTGGTTCAGGTGAATGCGGGTGAAGGCCAAGAGTACTAACTATTTGCGAGTTCATATGGTGTATTATTTTTAAGGGCGAGGGGAAAGCTATGGTAAATTATTATGCTCAGGTACATACGGTCCTGATAAGCGAAGGTGATCCTAGAAATTTTCGTTTGAAAGGATGATACCAAAAAGGGACAAATTCCTGAATTCTGATAATATCTCTGTTGGGATTAAGCTGGATGATGAATCTTAATAATTATAGTCCCCTTAACCTTCATCCCCTTTATATCTGCAACTCTTGGAAACAACTCTTAAAGGCTACAAATTGCAAGAAAGAAATTATTCTCGAATGTTTCGCTTCTCATCATTCTGAGATGGTGCAGGCCATGTGATTGTCTAGGAACATCATTATGAGATGCATGATGCTTTTCTTTCGCGCACGTGTGATCTCTCTCTATGGTCCAAAGGTGATTTAGCCACATAATGTTGGGGGTTCTCTCCTGCCAATAAATTTCACAACTTGATTCAATCGCCTAGGTCCTTTGATATGTCTACCATTTACGTTGAATAAGGTATTAGTGTATAAACAGTAACACGATCTCGTTACATCACCAAAAGCTGGAATGGCAAATTTTATGGGGTTTTGTTAGAATTGTGTTATAAATCCATGGTCTCTCATGTTTGTTGTACCTACTCAGCAACCCAGTTACATCCTCTTTGGTCTATTGACTGCCTTTCCTCTGATTTGCTTCGATAATCCCAGATTTGCTGGCAAGAGTTAACCTTTGCAAGTTTTGTTTTGATTTTTCCCAGAGTTTGCTGAAAAAATTATTTTTTTTTCCTTGAATTTGGTGAACGATGCTAAGGTACTCATATCTCTCTCTTTTTTCCCCCTATACTTCGCTCATAATTAAGTTTTTAATTTGTCTGCAACAATGGCACAAGTGTAGGACTGCGTTTGAGAGCTTATAAAATTGTTAAGACTTTATGATGATAAGGCAAATGATTAATATGTTATGGACATGACTGCCAGTAGCATTTTAAATAAAAACCTGGCGCCATGTGAGTTCTATGTGGCGTGTTGATCTGTTTTAGTTGCCTGACTCCCACAAACATTTTTTTATTGCTACGCATGTTTCTCCACATTTTTCATATAAATCTATGAAACCACAAATAGGTTAAAATTGAAAAAATAGTTTTTTAATCACTTTTGTTTTCGATATCGTTTTCGATATTGATTTTGAATAAAATCAAAACTTAATTTGATTTTTGAACGGTTATCGATTTTAATAATTTTTATTTCGATTAAACCTAATTGATCAAAACTGTAGAAAATTTATATATTTTTTAGATAATTTTTATTTATATAAACATTAATATAATATTATAGTTAAAAGTTAAAAGAGGAAAAATATTATAATTAAAAAAAATTCTAAATGAAATGATGTAATATTATAATTAAAAATTAAAAGAGAACAATACTTTAATCGTTATTTTATTTGATGATAATGTAATTTTAGGTTTTTTATATTATTTTTTTATTTATGAACTAGTAGAATTAGTTTAAAATATTTATATTTTATTAAAATTTGAATTTTGAAGTTTTCAAATTGAGATTTTGTAAACTATAATTATTAATAAATTTTAAATTTTAAAATTATATTTTATAATAACATGTCAATGTGGGTGATATATATTGCATTTATATAGATAAAAATAGAAAGTATCGTTATTTAAATTTCTTATAGAGATTTTAATTTTCGGTTAATTTTGATAATCGAATTGAATTAACTGTCTAATTCGATCAAATTGAATTATCAATTTTGGATATAATTAAGTTATAGTTATAAAAATAATATTATTAAATTAAATTAATTATTTTAATTTTGATTATTTTAATTTGATCGAATGATCACCCTACAAGTATGTATGACTCAAAAGCAACGCACGTGTCCTTTCGTTTCTCCTATAATCTTTTGAGGCATTATTTGGTGGCCCTGATTTTGAGAAAGTCCATCTGGGTTACAATATGGTTTTTTTTTTTTTTTTTTTATGTATTATATTAACCGATATCCAGAATTATATTTTGATTAATTTGATTCAGGATTTATAATGACTCATTTAGGATGTTACTCTTCACAATATAATCTGTTTTATGACCAAGTCATGAGTCATATTCGAGATTTTGATTAAGTGATTTAACGTTAGATGTCAGTAAACTAACTGACCATTGATATAGTGGATTTATTTTATTATGTTTGATATAAAAATCCAATCTAAAAAGATAATTCCTTCTAAATTATAAAAAATAACCTTTTTTTTTTCTTTTAAAAAAGAGTTTTTATTTATAAATAAATGTGTTAATTTTTATAACTTACGTTCAAAATTGTAAAATAAGTTTTCAAGGGAAAAAAAAAAAACAAGCACTACAAAGGGGAAACCATCCATCCATCCCTGGTTGGTATTTCCGAATAGTTTGAAATTTTGAATACGTCCACGTAACCTAACAAATTGCGCCATTTGCCGTTGACATGTGGTGGGTCCCTATAATTACGTGGCAGCACATTATTGGTCATCTTATTGTTGCCTCTCTCTGTGGAAATTAATTTCAAGTTGGAACATATGCATGGATTTAACCTTAAAAAATAAAAACTTTTAAAATAATACATTTAAAAAAAAATTAAATGTGTCACTCATATATCAAGTTTTAAAAATCTGATATATTTAAAAAAACGTCCATAATACATGTCGAGTTTTCAAAACTCAACATGTTTATATCCTAAAAAACTCCCTTTCTTTTTCTTCGACCTCTTTCTTTTTTCTCCCCCTTATGAGTGACAAACCCTTCTCCTTCTCTCCTCCCCCCTTTGCACATTCCAGCAAGCTTAGCGCATTTGGGCTTGATTGTGCATTTATTAAAGCTTCTACACAATCCGAAGGTACATTGTTCTACTTGATACTCTTTGGTGTTTTGAAATTGAAATGTTTGAATTGATTGTGAATGATATTTGTTGGGTGATGCATGGTTGTTGAGAATGTGTGAAAATTTTTGAATTGACATGTTACAACCTTCTGCTTGTGTGAATTGTTTGAATTTCTTAGATGATGGCAAAAATTGGGAACCGAAATTGAAAAAAAAAATTAATTATAAAATTTATTTTTTGAACTAGGTTTATTGAGAAATTGAAATGTTTAATCTAAAATAGATTTGTTGAGAAATTTAATTATGAAATTTAGAGTTTAGAGTTTGTTGCAAATTTAGTATTAATTTAGGGTTTAGAGTTTATTGAATTTTGGTATAAATTTAGGGTTTAAGGTATTTTAATAAATTTATTAATTAGTAGTTTTGTTAAATATTTAATTAATATAAATTAATATAAATTTAGTATTTTTGTTGAATATTTGTTGAATTGTTATAATTATAAATTTAGAGTTTAGGATTTAAAATGTAATTATAAATTTATATCTATGATTCAAATTGCAAAGGTTAGTTTATTTGAATAAATTTATGACAAGTTGATTTTTGATACTAAGAAGAAATGGTGGATAAGGTGAGATTATTGTGCTATTCTAATGGTGAAATTGTCACGAGTGAGAATGGAATTTGTTATAACCATACACCTTGGAAATTGATTAGGGTGAGGAAAAATGTCTGTTATAATGGGTTGATATCGGTGATATGTAAGCGTCTTCAGATTAATTTTATGATACAACATGTGGAGATTTTTTATCGTTGTCTCGTTTTATACAGTAACATGCTTATTTACGGTTTGAATCGATACCGATAAGTGATGATGACGATGTTTTGAATATGATGGAGTTTACGATGAACATGGGAGGGGGTTCCACTCTTGAGTTGTATATTAAATCATACGATAGTGGAACGTCCATGCAACAAGATTGTGATTATACGTAAGACTATTCACATATCCAATCTTGATTAGATTTTGTTTTCACAGATGTGGACAACGATGTAGATGAGAAAGAAAGGGCGGAAGAAGAGGCAGAAGAAGAGAATGATGAAAAAGAAGATGATGGAGAAATTGGTGGCGATAGTGGAGGTGGTGCTGACAACAAGTTAAATTTGGGATCCTTCTCGGCCGCTGCACCCATTAGTGGTGGTCGGAGAGCTGTCTATGGCCGAATAGACGACTCAATTCCCTTTATGACCACCGCACCCGGAAATAATGGTTATGTGACTTTTGAGTAAGATTATAAATTATAGATTTGGATAATTCTTACGAACAATTATCTCGGCTATTGGATATAATAGTGCAAAGAAATTCGAAAACACAAATCAGTTGGAAGTTAGATTTGCCAAATACAAATAGTGAAATGGTTTTTGAAACTTTGTTTTGGGCATTTGGTCCTAACATTATGATTTTTAGGAGTTATAGGTCATTGATAAGTGTAAATGGAACTTACATCTACGTGAAATACAAGCACAAATTATTGACTGCATGCAGTAAGGACGGTGCGAATCATATTTTCCATTGGCATTCAGGTTGGTTGATGTAGAGTCACTTGCCTCGTTAGTGGTTTTTAATGTGTGTGCGAAAGCATGCTGTTAGAGATATGGAAGGTCTCATTTACTTAATTTCAGATCGACATGAAGGAATAAGAGCAATAGTTGCTCATCTAGAGTTTAGATGATTATCTCCCAATATCGTGTGACGATTTTACATGCGTCATGTTGTTAGTAATTTCAACACGCACCACAAAAGTCAAACTTGTAAGAGAGTTGCTACCATTGTTGCAATACAGTCACAATATAAAAAAATTGATTTATATATAGCGAAAATGAAGGAGATAAAAGAAGAAGTTTTCGATTATTTTACAAATATAGCCCTTGAATAATAGACTCTTTTGCTTGATGGTGGCTTTCATTTTGGGTATATGACAATGAATATAAACAAAAATTATAATGTCGTGTTAAAAGGTACAAGAAATCTACTTGTTTCTATCTTAGTACTTAAATCCTTTTATAATTCAATGAAGTATTTTGAGACTCGATTGTGTGACGCGAGTAAAGTATGCCTTAGTCATGCTTAGGAGATAAATGAACACGGCTAACCTTCACACAGTTGTCTCTTTTAGCGTGTCAGATGGGATCTTTGAGATAGAGACAGACCATAAACAAATATGGTATAGTCATAAGGGAGGTAATAAACAGATCGTAAATATGAGAAATAAGCATTGCATATGTGGAAAATGACAAACGTATAAAATTCTTTACTCGTATGCAATTGCTACACTAACAAGGATAATGACTGATGTGTATATGATTGTCGAAAAATGGTATATATCAAAACATCAACTTAGAGTATATGAGTATCATTTCTCACTGGTTGGAGACCACATGGGATGACCTATGGATTCGTACCCAACCATCATTCCTGATAGATCACTTAAACGTGAGAAAAGAAGACCTAAATCATCTTGATATCACAACGAGATGAATCTTCGGGAATCATTCTTGCAGACATCATGTGAGAGTTGTATTGCAGAGGGTCACAACAGGAGGAGATACACGAGACAAACGAGATGTGGACTTTATGGCAGACAAGCACAATCGAAGGAATTGTCCGACCAAAACGAATCCAAATACTTGATTGTCTTTGTATTTTAAGTGTTAATGTATTAATGTAATTTTGTACTAAGTATTTATGTATTTGTATTTGTATTGATGTATTTGTATTTGTATTTTAAATGTTGATGTATTGATATAATTCTTGTACTAAGTATTGATGTATTTGGCATACATTTTATGTACCAAGTGTGATTGAAAGTTACTGGAGATTTAGAGTTGGAATATCTAGTTGTATTTGATGCATTGTATTTGTATTTTTCAAACGTCAATGTCGTTTCTTAGATTGTCTTTTGTTCTTGCTTGTAAGGTGTGGGAGCATTCATTATGAATGCAAAAAAATCTTGTCTTTGTTAATTGTTATTATATTATTGTATTAATGTTTTATTCTTTCATTTTGTCGCACATGGATTCTGAACTTTTTGATTAAGGCCTTTTACGGTAGCAGCAACGTTATTGTTCTTTGACGGTTTGGGATGGGGAGGACCAGAGCTGGCTCACTTGTCATCGACGTGAGGCCATTGTACGGCATTGGCAGCATGATTATCTCAATGAACGAGTTGTTCCTTTTCTCGAGTAGTCAGGTTTTTTAAGAGTAGTTAGGTTACGTTTTATACAGTTAGGTTTGCATTTGATTACAGTTTTAGTAAAGTATTGGAGGCAAGAGACACACACATTTCACATGCCCCACGATGAGCTCACTATCACTCTACAAGATATAGAGGTGCTTTTAGATTTACCTGTAAATGAGTTTCTTGTAATAGGTAAGATGGCGGGTATTCTATAGGGTGATGTCTGTAAGAGATTAGTAGGAGTTAAGCCTCCACACTCTACTTTTAGGGATTACAGTTTGAGTATGCGATGGTTGTCAGATTTGTTGTTTAGTTACCCATTGGTGCAGATGATGTGGATATTATATGGTTACGTAAGCATATATTTTATTGTTGATAGGGGGTGTGTTATTTTGTGATAAGACAACATACTTTGTACACTCATAGTACTTGTTGTTAGAGGATTTAGATTCCTCTAATAGTCATAATTGGGGTTCTGCATGCTTGGCATACTTGTATAAACAGATTTGCATAGTTACGCATGTAGATTCTCGTAAGATATGTGGGGATTAGTTCTGTTATAGATTTGGGCATAGGTGAGTTTTTATCTTTTTACACACCTGTATTTGATGATATTTCTCAGGTTTTCACTCTTGGGGTTCTACAGAGAGAAGCTCATCTTGGAATTCATATAGATGAGGGACTGACACAGGTTGAGAGAGATAATGCACCACCCGTGTATTATACATCCCCTCCTATATTTTCTGAGTCCCACCACGAGAATGTAAGACTCTCCTAGATCACATAAATAGAGGATCTAGATTTAGTATCTCATGATGATTGTACAGATACTATAATTGATTTAGAAGTTAGACAGTACATTAAACGAAGACGACGATATTAAAATTTATGTATTCTGTATTTTGTACATTTTGTTTTATTAATGAAATTTATATTATATTATATATTGGTTTTGATGTCTATACCTTACTACATCTGATTTGGTTTATTTTTTGGATTTTCTGTGTTGGTTTGTTTGTTGGTAAATGGAGGAATTGAATGGATATGAGTTAGAGAATGGATGAGTTGGTTTGTTTGTTGAATGGACATAAATTCATTTTTTTTTTTTTTTTTGTTTATGAATAGATGAATTGATATAATTTGAAGAATGAATGAATTGGTTTGTTTATTGAATGGATATGAAATTTGGATTTTGTACATGTATTGGTTTGTTTGATTAGTTGGATTGTTTGTTGAATGTATATGGGATATTGAAAATTGTATGTGTTTATGGGGATGGGTGTAGAAGACATGTTGAATTTTCAAAACTCGATATGAATAAGACTCGACATGAATAGAAGACAAGACATGTACAGTGCATGTTGAGTCTTGTACATGTTGAGTTTTCAAAACTGGACATATATTGTGCATGTTGGAGGTGGGTTACAACTCCACAAATATTGGTCCCTTGTTGACTCAAACTGTTGCCATCGACGGAATGTAAAACCTGCAAAAATCGCCGAAGGGTGCTCCGGTAGGGGAGATTCCGACGCTCAAATCAGAAAAAACGGTTTTTGAATGTAAAAGAAACAGATTAAGAGATCAAAGAGGGAGAGATTCCATGTGATTAGAGTGCCCAATGTGTTAGGCTAAGAGAGCGTATCTGGTTTTGAGGATTTTTGGATACCTTATACCTGCGAGAGTTATACGCCGTTAGGGTATTTCAACCCTACTTTTCTTATCGAACCGATTCAGAAATCTTGGGAATTGAAATATTCCGAATTAATCGTGATCTTCATCGTATGAGAACTTTTATTTTCTGGGGAGATTCATTCATTAACTGAAGGATCCTAAAAATACCATTCTTAAGCAGGAAATCAAAGTTGTTAAGGTATTTCGACCTTCCTTTAGAATTTGTTAGAGTTACTGGCTATCGGTCGGTTGTTTGGCCGATGGAATATATTCAGAGTTCGTTTGCTCGATGGATTAATGATTGAGTATCCGATTGGAGAGATTACCTTCGAATAATAAGTCTCGTTTGGTAGGCGGGGCGACTGAGATTCTATCATTCGGGAGGTTTGGACGAATAAGGTCTTATGATAGATAGTTATAGAGAATATTAGATATTAGACGGTAGTTGTCCTTTATAAGCCTTGTGTGCGGACTTTTCAAGTGCCATCAATTTGAATTTAGCCTCGGACTATGTCCCATCAGTACATTATTTGTTAATATATGTCGAGTTTTGAAAACTCGATATATTAAATCGAGTTTTTAAAACCCAGAACGTTAGTTTCGGAATTTATTTTTCAAGAGTGTTGTTTTTATTTATTTATTTATTTATTTATTTATTATTATTATTAATTTTTTAATGGTGTCACTTCGGTACATTGCTCACATAACATATGGCCCATTCCCTCCACATTAGATCCTCTTTCACATTCTTCTGACGTCTTTCAATTTCCTACGTCGTCATCGGAGATTCGTATTGATTCTTCTCCGGATTTCGTTGACCTTCACTACACGAACACACGATGAAAATTGACACAACCCATTACTCTTTTATAGGGTTGCGACTTACGACTCTGCTTCTGCTACTGGTAATAACCAGGGACAGGCGAAGGTTCGCCGGGAAATCAACATTGTTCCCGGCCTCTTCAGCCCCGAGACCTATCTTATTACTCGTCTCACCTTCACTCTCCTCCGCTATCTCGAGTATACTATCCAAATGAGTGCAATGGGAATGTGCTCTCACACCAGCAACTAGGCATGTTCGGTGGGACTGACCATATTCATATTGTGAAGGCCTAGGGTTTGTCATATATTAGATGTTTTATGATCAATGAATGATCATCGAGTGGAGCATCCCTCTAGGAATCACTTATTCTTAGTTTTCTCTGTTGAATTTTATCCGGTTTCCCTTAGGTTCTGCCGACTCCAAATCAACCTAAGATTTCTCTTGCCTTATCCATCTATCCCTGTTATTCTCCACTTTGTGGAGAGGTGCTATCTTCTATCACCTCTTTGGACTTACCGAGAATTTATAGATCTTTTATGATCAATACCTTCCTCAATTCAACCACTCTTGTTTCATGTGTTTGATATTAAAGGGTATGGGAAATTTTGGGATAAATTAACATATTAGGCTCGGAAGTTTGAATCTTGGGTAAGTTTGAAAGAACTAGCAATAAAACTAGAGGGCCACTGGACCGTGTTCAGCACTTGCAAATTTGCCCTCACTCAAATATGTAACGAACTTGCTATATTCAGCTCAACTTTCACAGTCCATCATTTGGTTATGGCTAATCTTATTGGTGTAACTTATTAATCAAAGTTTGCTTCTTTCTGATCGCTGCTATCATCCATGGTAGGCTACCGGTGGATCACAAGACTTATAGCTCTTGGTTGTTAAGCCATGCTGCTTATGCCTGGTTTCCTTCAAGGTTTGTTCTGTATTCTTGTTGGTTGATAACTATTTGGTCCACTCATCAAATTGTTTCTTTCTAGTTTCTATCTTGTTCTTGTTCTTGTTTTTTGTGTTCGTTGTACTTAATTGACATTTAATTTAAGTAGCTTATGTTATATATGGATGTGTTATCAAGTAGAAAATTTTCTCCATAAGATTCCAATGTAAAAAGGTTAGTTGGGGAGAAAGAAGGATGTAGGGTATGTTATACTTTATGACAACTCAGACAGAACGTCTGTCTGTCTTCTAGGTGTGCTGTATTTCTCAGGGTTTCTTGTTTATCAGCTGGCAAAGTGATTATGATTTCAGGTCTTAGGAAATGCAGTTTAGTAGATGGCCAATTGTAAAGAAGCAATAATTTGAAACAAATACTACATATGAAACTTGCCCATTATGTGACAGACATGCAAGAGCTACATAATCCGTGGACTTTTGTTTCTTTATAAGCTAGATACAGCATAGAAAGATCCTTTCTCTTATTGTTAAAGATGCACGTTTTGGATTCATTTTTAGATTTTTTTGGTTAAGGCCAAAAGGTAATAATTTTAATGTTTAAGTTATTGATCATTTTTTGAAGTTAAAACTACATATAGAATCAGAATTATTCAACCAAATATGGAAATGAACATACAAGTTGTATTTGATTCCCTTGTGCTAGTAGCAAGTGTATCCTGTGCTTCATAAATGGCCAAAGCATAATTTGAGAGACAGAAAAAAATCATGTCTTCATGACACATGAACCATGGGATGATGGGTCAAGAATTTTGGGCTTGAAAAGTAAAATGGACTTGGGTTGCCTTTGCCACTAAAGATGCTGAATAAGTTCCAGAACCTTATCTAGCCTGAAGCCGAACTTGAGCAGCCTGGTCTGTATCATCATCTGGCAGGTTCTTTCATGAGCTATAACAAGCTTATTGTGTTAATTCAACTAAGCAAGATTTACCTCAAGTAATTTATCTCTCACTCACATTTTAGCAATCCAGACTTCTTGGGTCCGGTTTGAGTAAATTGGTTTGTGGACAGCTTCTTGTTGGTTGAATATCCTGGGGCTTGTTATCTTCAGCTATCCTCTTGTTTAGTGCCATGTACCTTGACATTTCTAGTTCTGCTGATAAAGTTAATTTTTCTCATTGAACAAAAAGGTTGACTTTGGTGCTTCCTGCTCAGTATTGAAGCTTTCTTGTAGGATTTTGTCATTTGTCATCAGCCTCTGTAGAATGACATATTTTTAATAATTTTTCCTAGTGGCATACTTCTACTTCTCGTCAAGCCAAGTTCACCAAAGTGTTGTTTATGGAGATCAACCAAGAAATAGGTATGTCATTGCAAGTGCAAATGATTTTTATGACTAATGGAATTACACAAAAAAAAAAAAAATGATGTTGCAATTCTGATTTTGCAGATTGGATCTGTATCTACCGAAAAGGAAGTGACAAACCAAAGCCAGTTGTGGCCTTTGTAACTGGAGGAGCATGGATTTTTGGGTTAGTAATTGAGCTATTATACCCTTTGCACTAAACTTACAAAGTTCTAATATGTTTTTTGCATGCTTTCTGGCTTTCTTTGGCAATTCCATTTTTGTCTGGACCCAAGAGTCAATACTTGTGTCCTGCCTGACCCAGTTCCAGCCATTGTGTTACTTTCATGTTAGCCATATTATACTATTATTTTGAAATAATGCCACAAATAGATTAAATTAATATAGAAAACCAGTTGCAGTCCTTCGACTTGTAAGAACATGACAATATGATTTTGGACGTAATCACCTGAATAAGACTATGTGATTGTCCTCTAAAACTTGGGAAGATCATCTTTTTCCTTGTCTCTTCTCTGTTGGTCTTCAGCGAGAGCGTTTCTTAGCCCTGTCATTTTGCTCTTCTCCTTATCTCTGCAAAGTATCCAGTCTATAGACAGTTTTCTTTTGCTAACTTATTAATCAATAACCTGCAGGAACAAGGCATGGGGTTCTCTCCTGGGAAAACAGCTAGCAGAAAGAGACATCCTAGTGGCATACATAGACTTCAGGTGACTTACATCAAGCACAAGTACATCCATATTTATTACGCTGTCTACTTTTTCTGAAATGACATATTTGAAGTAAGGGCTTTATGTGGACCCTTGTCTACTATGGGAATTTTATTATAGCAAATTTGTGTGACTAAATGGATGAGATTTTCCTCTATTGTTTCCTCTTACCCCCTTTTCTAGAATTTTTTTGGAAGAACTAAATTTCTATTAGGAACATAATTTCTGTACCTGAATCTTCTTTCTTCCTCTTTGTCTGTGGGGCAAATTCTTTGGGTTTTTTTTTTGGGGGGGCGGGGCATTAGGAATGAGGTACTTAATTAGCACACAACTAGGTACATTGTTACATTTTTGTGGAAAGTTTCACTTTAAGGTTGTTGGTCATTGAAATTCATTGCCTTTTTTAAAATGATGATGAGATGTAATTTTTATATCCATCGTCAATCCTTTGGGCAAGCTGGAAACAACTTGTAAAGCTCCAATATCAATGATATGAAATTTTTGGATGTTTCTGCAATGAACTTGGCGCAAAGATAAAAATAGAGGTGGTCAATAGATCTATTTGTTTCGTTCTTCTTATAAGTGGGAAAAACTTTTTACAGTTGCTATATGCTTGCAGAAATTTTCCTCAGGGGACTATTAATGATATGGTGAAAGATGCATCAGAAGGGATATCTTTTGTGTGCGACCATATTGCTGAAGATGGAGGCGACCCAAACAAGTAGCAAGTCATTTCTGTCTACCTAATGTTATCCTTCCAAAAGACTTGATTTTATTATTAATGTTTTTCCATGTTGCATTATGCAGAATTTATCTGATGGGGCAGTCAGCAGGCGCTCACATCTCTGCTTGTGCTCCTGTTGAACAAGCAATTAAAGAATTTGGTGAGGGGGAAAAGACCTCTTGGAGTTTCTCCCAAATAAAAGCTTATTTTGGGTTATCTGCAGGGTAAGATAAGTGAGAGCTTAGTGCAACTTGTTAGAACTTTTGCCTCTTTTGAAAATTAAATGGTACATTCAGTATATATATATATATTATTTTTGGGTTTAACCATCAATTTCTTCTCAATTTAGTGTTATGGCATTGACAACTTAAATATGAAAATGACACTAGATTAACTCTGTGGAAGCTATCTCTGGAAACATTCATCCAATAATGTTCCAAGTGAGTGAAATTTGTGTGTGAGTTGGGGGGGGGGGGTTGCCTCAGACGAGATTGATGCTATAATTAAAAATCATAGTGGGAGCATGGTCTATTGTAGCCTTGTTTCCATTGCAATCTTGGTACTGTTAAAATTAAATTATGTACTGAGTTTTTCTTATATATAAGAAAAGCTTCCCATTCCATGCCCCTGAGTTGGAGGGTGAAAATTATTGTCTCTGCCTTCCTCCTTTACTTTTCCTCTTTTTTCTCACCTTTTTTCATTTGTTCACCCATGTGGACTTTTGTTTGATGGCCCTTGACTGTTCGACATCTGCCTGTAGGAAGCACTTCATTTTAGTGATGGTTTACCCCTTTGCAGTTGTAGTTTGTTTTGTTTTCAACTTTTCCATTTTTATTGTTGATATGCATGTGGTGGCATGTTGTGTAAACTTTGCCATATGATTTTCCTGTGAGATACTCTGCTATTTATTTTCATCTCAACCCAAACTACCCACCTACCCACCCAATATTCAAGTAAGTCTTTGCTGTTACTGTGTACCAGGTACAATTTATGCAAATTAGTTGATCATTTTCGTGGCCGAGGCTTGTATCGATCTATCTTTTCAAGGTATAATTGATTATGTTCAATCTGCTGCTATTGTCTCTCTGATATTATTATCATGATAATGATGATGATCTTCTTCTTCTTCTTCTGATTTAATGGAAGGGGAGGAGTCCTTGGAGAAATATTCTCCTGAAATCATGATTCAGGAGCGAAGGATAAGAAATTATGTTTCTCTTCTGCTCCGTATAATACTTTTTCATGGAACCACAGACTATTCCATCCCATTGAATGCCAGGCCTGGATCTTCTCTAACTTAATTCATAGTTTCTTTTTCTTTTGGCCAAGCTTTTGTCCGGAATCTCTCTCTCTCTCTCTCACAACTATGATGTCAAGAGGTGAAATTGCTTGAAGTCAAGTCAGATTTCTTCCTTGCTTATTTTATTTGGATCTTATTTTTCTTCTAGAACATGATGCAGAATTTTCACTTGTTACAGGAAACTGCATCTTTATTCTTGAACCTTGCTTTGGTTAATGACTTTTGGTCGCTTAAAGTGGTCACTATTTAGAGCCTGTAGAGAATGCACTTTAGATCGATTTCACATTTTCTGTTACTACTTTCATGTTCTGCTATTATTGGTTCTAAAGGATGTTTCATGTCAAATCCTGTTTTTCTAATTGTATAAATGACTTGGTGGCTTGTTTTGAGTTTATCCTAAGAATATGTAGCTTCACAAATTTTTAGTATATTCAGAGATTACCTGTTGTTTTGATTGAATTTGCTGTGAACATTGTAAGGGACTGCACATGCATGCAGCACATGATGCACAAGTTCTGTTCCTTTCTTTATTGTTATTTTTATTATCACTTTTTATAGCTTGTGTATAGTTTCAACTATACAGGGGTTGTGAGGAAATTAATGTTTATACTTTGGATGAATTCTCTTAATCTTATGCATTGGTGCATTATTTGAAGGAGAAAAAATTTAACTTTTTCTCTACAGTTGTACATTTGCGGACACTCTTTAGAGATTGGGGGCACAAGCTGAATTATTTTTGTTTGAGGGAAAAACTCATACAGATTTGTTTCTTCAAGTGAGTGATAAATTTGTGCCTTCTGATTAATTCCCAACGGACTGCCAAATTTTGTCTTGTGAAGAAGCCACTGAGCCAATTGATTCATCATGCTACTTTTTCTGTTAAACTGGCTTTCTAACAATCTATATGGTCTTTCTCCTTGCTGCTTGGCACCATAACTCTTTCTTAGCATGCAAATTAGTTTAAATTTTGATTGTGCTGAATGATGCAAACCTTGAGTTTGAGGTCACTAGATGTTCTGCAATTACTTCATATGAATCGACACTAAACTGGCTGCAAATGTTGCATTTTTGGTGATTGATTACATGCTTTTGCAACAGAATTGTGAGACTGGGACATTTGCGATAATCATTCCCATTATTTTATTCTAGAGAAGTACAAAAATAATAGTATTTAGCCATCATTATCTGAGTAAGCAGAGTAGTATATATCTAGGTTTCGGTCTGTTTCTGACTTATGAAGCCTCAAAACTGACGAAATCTCTTGTTTTTTGCAGTCCTGATGTTTTCCCACCACAATATTACCCATGACAATTTGTTGCACCACCACGACTTTTCAACATCCTTTTCTATTAAATCTCACAAATAAGTTGCAATCGCCGTAACTTCTTTATCATTGGTCCTGAATCTACAATCTTTTTTGCATGCCCAGATGTTAGAAACAATTTCCAACATACTGTATAATAAGGCCTGTAGTTTTATCATTTGACCTTTTTCTTCACTTTGTACACCTTGCATGCTGACTTTGGCCTGCAAATTTTCTGACCTATGGTGCACAGTGTCTCTAAATTTTGATTATTATTATCAACTATTAATTGTTCCTTTCACATTTCAACAACCCTTTTCTTGTGTTACTCTGTTTGCACACCCTGTTGCACTACCTAAGCACTTGGCTGCTCTGAGCCTGCATAACCACTGGTTCATTTTAATTTTCTGAACATTGCCATGATCATAGCCCCTTATCAGTTTTCTGCATCTCTTTTGGTTGTTCTTTCAAAGAAGCTACTTAATTGTTTTCAAGGCTTCAAATCATGGAGATTAGGGAGGCCTAGTTAAGGGATATTAACATCTCATCACCACTTTCATATTTGTAATTTTACTAACAATTCCTTACCCGTGGTTCCCATTAACATCGTAATTGAAGTTTCAGTAAATTGTTACATGGACCACAAGGAATGGTAGAATGAGTAACCTTAATTCCAAGTTGATTGACAGTCAACCCAGTGTTTGTGTCATGCTTTATGTGCTGAAAATTAGCGAACGTGTTTCAAATTATTTTGTTCATGTATTGTATTTCTTTTGACTTTATATCATAATTTCATGCCTTACAAACTTGATTGGAACATGCATTTTTCTCATTGCCATTAGAGTTAATGTCTTCTAATATTTGCGGCATATGCCTTTTACAGGATCCTTAGGGTTGTTATAAGCTGTTTGACTGTTTAGATGATGTTATTCACGCGGGTGATGCAGAAGCTCTTGCGGAGGATGCCAAGGCCTCCCCAAGGAGACGCCTTGTTCCGGAAATTTTATTACAGTTGGCTCGCAAAGTCAGCCCCTTCTCATTTTTCAGTTAAACGAGGGTGATAACAAGGTGATCCGCATTGTGGTACAATTACCTTAATTTCATGTGCAAAATGATGCAAGTACACATGTGATTTCTTAATTACATATTTATACATTATTTATTTATTTATCTGTTTTTTATTTTTTTCTTCATTCTTAGTGTCT
The DNA here is from genome assembly GCA_037126225.1 of Dillenia turbinata. Classification (NCBI taxonomy): domain Eukaryota; kingdom Viridiplantae; phylum Streptophyta; class Magnoliopsida; order Dilleniales; family Dilleniaceae; genus Dillenia; species Dillenia turbinata. The sequence goes on along the minus strand of JBAMMX010000014.1, from coordinate 20,415,804 downwards.
ATAACCTTTTGTGGCTGATGCTACCACATATATTGCTGTACAATCCAGGGGCTCATCTATTATGTTTTACACATTTTTATTGAAAAGAAAACGGTAATGAAAAAGGTAACAGGTGAAACACTTTTTTATTTTAATTTTTAATTTTTTAACTTCAAGAACTAAAGGGGGATCACCAAGGCATGTTATCTTCTCTATTCGTGACCACAAACTTCTCTGTTTAATTTGTGTTAAATTACTGTGCCTAATGCGAAACCATTTTTATAATCAAAGGAAATGCCAAGTAGGCAATCCCTTCAAAACCCTGCAAAACCTGAAGTGCTTTTGTGAGCAATTTCTTTGAACTTGAGATTATTGAGGACATGGTGTGTAAAACCACCTTGGTGTTGGGTAAAATACTATTGTTATTAGTGGAGGATATTGTTGAATAATTTGTTGATATGTGATGATTAATGTTTGAATTTTGCTGAATTGGTTGTCACATCTTACTCCGGCTTAGTCTTCTCATACTTATCTAGGAGTCCATTTTTTTTTTTTTTTTAATTTCTGTTTATCTGATAATAGAAAGCAGCAAAGGATGAAAGATGAAAAGTGTAATCAAGTCTATAAATATTTTATACATCATCTTTTCCAAGTTGATGCATATCTATTGAGGAAGTGGAAATGCAAAAGAAGGGAGGTGTGACGAGAGTAGTAACTGGTTTTCTGTATTAGAGTAGAAGCATTCATCTGGGTTTTTTGTTCATATTCCCCTGTTCTTTCTTATGTTACAGACAATATAGTCCTACTTGTAAATACTTTATATTACATTTTTATCGTATGGGAATAAATGACTTTCCTCAATAATTATCCATCAGCACTATAAATAGACGATTTCCTAAGATTCTAGGTAGAGCCCATCAATCAACTGTTTGTTCAATTCTTATCTTTTCTTCTAGTGGATATTAGTGCGGCACTCTTCAGCAGCACACCAACACCATCCGCGGCCATAAAGGATTGTCACCAAATTCCGAGTAATGAGATCGAAATTGACTTCCTTGTATGGTTTGTAAATTCCACTCTCTCTCTCTGTCTTGAAGGCTGCTGGATTATATAAACAGGTAGAAAGGAGCAAATTGACACACAAAAACAAGCACCATCTCTATTTCTGAAACATGAAAGCCATTTTCAGAATATTCATTCTCTGCATGGCATTCATTATCATCCTTTCTTCTTCTTCGACAGCACGAGAGTTGGTTCAAAATGGTATGACTTAACCATTTCAGTTGTAAAAGGTGGTTTTTTTGGTGGGGGGGGGGGGAGTAGAGGCTTGAGCAAAGCACTTTTGGTTTTATGCGTTTGTGATATTTAGAAGAAGAAAAGCAGCTTAACTAGGGGCATATCTAATGCTTCCCAAAGTTTTGACTTCTAAGCTTTTCTCCATTTCAATTCCCCCGGAGAAAGTTTTGGTAGTCACTGTTTGACAAAATTTTATTTTATTTTATATTGGCTTCTATATTTGTTTAATTTATTTTGAATGGTTTAAGAATTTTTAAAACTTAGATTTTATGAACTCAATCGAAGAGATTATAAGATATTTTATGAGAATAATTAAAAAGGATATCATGCATTAGTGTTGTATAAATAGCTATTTATTAATATAGAAAGATAAAACGGAGATAATAGACTATTAATGAAAATAATTTAATTAGTTTATAAATTAAAACAAATCAGTTTATAAGTTACATAACAATTGGACAGGGTTACTTTGTTTTATAGAGTTTATAATCTTTCAACGTCTTATTTTTAAAGTTAATAAACCCTTTTAAAAGAAATTACTTTGTTTATGAACTTAATTATAAGCTATCAAACATTTTATAATAAAAAATTTATAAATTTAGCTATACATTCTCTACATGATCTTTGAAGTTTGATCATCACAACTTTGGACTTTTTGGGAAAGTACAGCCTAGACTCAACTTGTAAACCTCTATATTTATTATTAAAAATTTTTTCTTTTAATTAAAAATTTATAAATAAAGTAAATTAAATAAATGTAAAGTGAGTCAAAATTAGCCATTTCAAATACTTAGAGCATCATATTTCAAAGGGTGAAAAAGAGTTGAGGCAACTCACTGGCAATTTACAAACAAATCCATATCCTTTCGTTTTATCTTCACTAATTATAATTCGCATGCACAAATTCGTGTATAAATTCATGTAATGTGTACGAAAATGTGGTTGCAGGCGCATCGAGCAATGACGGTAGGGTGTGTCCATTTCCATGGCTATCTTGTAGAAGATCTCATAACCCACCACCCATCCGTTCTGCACCACCACCACCACCGTTGCCACAGCCACCGCCACCACCACAAAAGTGTGAATATTACCAAAAATGCTATGGGCCGCCCCCACCTGATCCGGATGACCCATGGACGGCTTGTCCGTATTTCAGGAAATGCTACGATGTCCCACCAGCCCCAGCTTCCTAAAAATGGTTCCTACTAGTGATTAGACCAAAATGCTTAGTGCGCTTGAAGAATGTACAAATGTTGTGAAAAGAGCATAGCATTATATTAAATAAAATAAGATAATTGTCTTGAAAAGTATATATCAATAATGGTACAAGCACTTGCTCTGGAGGCCACTTAGTGGTAATATAAAACATTATTAAAGTTTGACTAATTTCTTATTTTCTTTCATTAATGGAATTCTGTGGAACTTCACTACAATTTTGATTGTCATCTTGAGAGTTCCTTTTTCGCATGCTTCAATTATTTTTTTTTTCTGAGGAAAATTGGTGAAAATATATGTAATAGGCCATATTAATGTTGCCTAAAAAAAAGAAAAAAAGAAAAAAAGAAACTCCTGATACTCTACTTTGATTAACAATTTTGAAGTAAATATATATTGGCAGTGAAATCCAATGACCACTATTTTAGGGTGTAGTGAAGACCATAAGGCCCGTGTTCCTCACGGACATCTCATGCGATAGAGCCTCCCTATTTCTATTTTTTCTTACTGGATTTCATTTCACTTAATTCCATTTCCTTGTATAGAAAAAAAAGAGACCATAAGGGCCTGTTCATTAAAGAAGCACACGGATTATTTACACATGAGCAAAACCTTACAGAAAAAAGTAAAAATATTTCTATACCAAAAAGCCCAAATAATAATGATGACGACGATGATGATAAAGCTCTCAATCTTTTTTTTAATAAACCGTTGAAATGTTTATTAGGAATGTTTATTTTAAGAAAATAATTATAATTATGATTGATTTGTATGACTGATTTAGTTTCTATTTTATGACTGTAAATTAGGAGTTAAATTAAGAGTAAATTAGGAGTTAGTTTACTATTCTCTTCTCTATCTAATTGTATATATACGAAGTACATCACTTTTTATGAATAAGATGGAGATTATTCGACTAGGTATTTTAAATCCTACTGATTCCTCATGGTATCAGAGCTTTAGGCTCGTTTCTGGCATCAAAATTCTATCGTAAGCTTTCATTATCTTGTTTAACCTATGTGATCTTCATTGTGCCTTGTTTTTGGTCCCAAAACATAGCATTGCTCTTATTGTTTTTCTCCTTCATTTTTTTGCAACATTTATCATTTATTATTTCCAGAATAATCTACCATGTCCGGCACATCAAGTGTGGGTGACCACACACTTGATTCTAGTCCAACGAAATCCTCTTCTTCAAAAACCACTCTCTTGACCCATGATAATCTCTCTACTCAATCAATCACCACCCAAGAACTCAATGGAGAAAATTATCTCCAATGGTCCAAGTCGGTCAAGTTTTTCATGAGAGGACGAGGAAATTTTTGAATAGAGCAATGCAGAAACCGGAGGAAGGTCCTGAAGTGATTGAGATCTGGAAATTGGAGAATGCCCTAATCATATCCTGGCTGATAAATTCAATAGAGCTGTCAATCAGCAAGACGTACATGTTTCTTGCTACCGCCCAAGAAATCTGAGAGGCTGCAAAGGAGACTTTCTCAAATCTGGGAAATTCGGCTCAGATTTATGAAATTTCTACGCAAATTCGGATTACAAAACAAGGTAATCTAAGTGTCTTATAATATTACAATACTCTCAGAACTTTGTGGCAGAAGTTGGATTTATTGATTATGAATGACATTATCCACAAAACAGTTCCATATTTAAGAGAATGATCAAAAAAGAATGTGTCTTTGCTTTCTTGGCTGGTCTGAATAATGATCTTGATGAGGTTCGTGGAAGGATTCTTGGACGCGAGGTCTTGCCATCCACTCGGGAAGTTTTCTCTAAAGTCCGCAGGGAGGAAAGCAGAAGGAACGTTATGTTGGGAAAGGAAACGCGAGAGACTCTTGCAACGGAATCATCAGCACTGGCAGCCAAAAGCAATCGATTCTCTAATTCCTCAAATGGACGTAACGACACTCGGAATAAAAAGGAAAATAGACCCTTGTGTGATCACTGTAAAATCTGGTCATACTCGCGAGACTTGCTGGACGTTGCATGGAAAGCCTCCTCATTTGCAAAATGGACAATCTAATCAAGTGACTAGCAGAGCTCTTCAAACAGCTTCAGAAGAATCAACACCCAAAAGTTCACTAGTTTCTCTTAATAAAGAACAGATAGAAATCTCATGAAAATCTTGAATTCAACTTCTCTTCCATCTGCCTCTATTGCACAGAAAGGTAATTTTTCTCAGACCTTCAGTGTGCTAACCGAGGATAAAACTCCTTAGATCCTAGATTCTGGTGCCTCTGATCATATGACAGGTTGTTCTTCACTCTTCTCCACTTATACTCCTTGTGTTAGTAACTTGAAAGTAAAGCTTGCTGATGGTTCATTAGCCATCGTAGTAGGGAAATGGTCAATTATTTTGTCAAGAAATCTGACCTTAAAATCTGTACTTCATATTTCTTTGCTTACATGTAATCTGTTGTCTATTAGCAAACTCACTCACGATCAAAATTGTGAGGCTAAATTTGGTTCTTTCTTATGTCAATTTCAGGAACTGGTTTCGGGAAAGATGATTAGCAATGCTAAAGAGTGTGGACTTTACTACCTTGAAAAAGGAAGACTCAAATAGACAAAGTTCAGTTTACAAGTCATTTTCTGTTTCTTTACGTGAAAATAATGTCATGTTGTGACACTATAGACTCGACGATCCTAACTTTCCATATTTGAAAAATTTATTTCCATCTCTTTTCAAGAATAAAGATCCCTCTTCCTTTCGGTGTGAGATTTGTCAATTTTCTAAACATCATCGTGTCCCTTTTCCAGCCTAGTCATATAAGCATTCCACCCATTTCTCAATAATACATAGGGATATTTGGGGTCCTTCACGAGTTAAAAATTTCTCAGGAGTTAGATGGTTTATTACCTTTATCGATGATCATACTAGACTATGTTGGGTATATCTCTTGAAGGCAAAATCTGAAACAGAGCAGATCTTTAAAAACTTTCACTCAATGGTCAAAACTCAATTTCAACCCAAAATTCAGATTCTTAGAACAGACAATGGGAGTATTTCAAAAATATTTTTGGGGCATTTCTTCAAGGAGAGGGAATCATTCATCAAAGTAATTGCATAAACACTCTACAACAAAATGGGTTGGCGGAAAGAAAAAACAAACACTTACTTGAAATTGCTAGATCTTTAATGTTCACCACCAATGTGCCAAAAACCTTTTGGGGGGAAGCAATTCTCACTGTCTCATTTCTCATTAATAGGATGCCTACCGGGGTTCTAGGATACAAGACTTCTCTAGAAGTATTTCAAAGTGTATATCCAACAAATCGCCTAATTACCAATTTACCACTTAAGATATTTGGGTGTATCTCTTTTGTTCATATCCATTCTCACAACCGAAGCAAATTTTATCCAAGAGCTGTCAAATATGTTTTCTTGGGATATTCACCAACACAGAAAGAATATAAGTGCTTTGATCTAAAAATTAAGAAGATGTTTGTTAGTATGGATGTTTCCTTCTTTGAGAATCAGCCTTATTTCACCAAAAACTCACTTCAGGGGGGAGAATGTGACCACAGAAGAGAGTTTTTAGAATTTTTGGGATACACTTCCTACCTCTGAAAGTTTCACATTTGCCACTTTTACTCTTCCTTCAAACAAATCAAACTCGGTCAATCCTGTCAACTCTTACCCAGCTCCCTTTCCGGCACCCGTTCCTATTCTTATTCCTCTTTCAGACCCAGAAATATCCACTACAATCACTAAAGAAACAGAATTAAAACTGCAAAGTCCAAAATTACTTGTTTATGAGAGACAAAAAAGAAAGGAAAATGAAGGAATTCACACATTTGAGTAGAACCAGTCGTTGGATCCACTAGTTCTTGATGATGCGTCAAATCAGAGCTCTCCTACACATCATGCCACATGTGAAAATCCAAATAATTCAATACCTGTTGAGAATTTAGATATTCCTATTGCTCTTAGAAAAATGGAAAAGAACTTGTACTTCTCACCATTTTTCAGACTACATGTGCTATAGCAGTTTGTCTCCTTCCTATCAGGCTTTTGCTATTAATCTGACTAATATAACAATTCCCAAGTCAATCCAAGAAGTATTGAGTTTTCCAGAATGGAGAGCAGTAGTTATGGCTGAGATCAAAGCATTGGAGAAAAATGGAACTTGGGAGTGTGTATCAATACCAAAGGGAAAGAAAACAGTGGAGTGCAAGTGGGTATTCATAGTGAAGTATAATTCAGATGGTTCAATCGAAAGGTTCAAGGCTCGCTTGGTTACAAAAGGATTCACACAGTATTATGAGATAGACTACCAAGAAACATTTGCCCCGGTAGCAAAGCTCAACACTATTCGTATTCTTCTCTCTGTTGCAGTTAATTTAGACTGAAAGATTTCACCATTAGATGTCAAGAATGCCTTTCTAAATGGGGAATTAACAGAAGAAGTTTTTATGGATATTCCTAATTGTTTTGAAGATGTTTATGGCACTAATCAGTTTGCAGACTGAAGAAATCTCTCTATGGATTGAAACAATCTCCTAGAGTCTGGTTTAATCGTTTTTCAAAAATGGTGAAGAAATATGGCTACACTCAAACTCAAACTGATCATACTTTGTTTTTCAGAAAGTCTTAAGATGGGAAGATCTCAATCTTAATTGTGTACATTGATGATTTTTTACTTACAGGGGATGATACAACTGAGGGAGAAAGAATGAAGAAGGTTCTACCTAAAGAATTTGAAATCAAGGATCTCGGGCCTATGAAATATTTTCTTGGTACGGAAGTTGCAAGATCAAAGAAAGGGATTTATGTGTCTCAAAGTAAATATATCATTGACCTGCTCAGAGAGACAAGTTTACTGCGAAGTAAACTGGCTGATATACCAATTGAAGAGAATCACAAGTTAGGGTATAAAAAGGGAGAGGTCCCTGTTGATAAAGATAGATATCAAAGGTTGGTGAGACGTTTAATTTATCTGTCTCATACACGATCCGTTATTGCCTATGCCATCAGTGTGGTCAGCCAATTTATGCATGAGCCTTATGAGGAACATCTAGGAGCAGTTCGTCATATTTTGAGATACCTTAAGGGAACTTCTGGGAAGGGACTTTTTTCAAGAAAAATAATTCAAGGAAGATAGAGGCATTCACTGATGCTGATTGCGCTGGGTCAGCTAGTGATAGAAGGTCGACTACTGGGTATTGTACATTTATATGGGACAATCTAGTGACTTGGAGGAGCAAAAAGCAACCGGTGGTAGCAAGAAGTAGTGCTGAGGCTGAACTTTGAGCTCTTGCACAAGGAATATGTGAACTTCTATGGTTAAGAAGAATTATAAATAAGTTTTCACTTCCAGATGAGAATCCTATGCTACTGTGCTGTGACAACAAGTCAGCAATCAGTATTACTCACAATCCAACTCACCATGATCATACTAAACACATAGAAGTGGATAGATATTTCATTAAAAAGAAAATTGAAGAAGGACTTGTGTGTATACCCTACATTACATCCAAGGAATAACTTGCGGATTTCTTAACCAAAGGCTTACTACGAGTTAGATTTGAAGAACACTTATCCAAATTAGACATGATTGATATCTATGTTCCAATTTAAGGGGGAGTGTTGAAATGTTTATTTTGAATGTTTATTTTAGGAAAATAATTGTAATTATGATTGATTTGTACGATTGATTAGTTCCTATTTTATGACTGTAAATTATGAGTAAATTAAGAGTTAAATTAGGAGCAAATTAGGAATTAGTTTCCTATTCTCTTCTCTATCTAATTGTATATATACGAAACACATCAGCTTTTATGAATAAGATGAAGATTATTCGGCTAGGTATTCTAAATCCTATCGGTTTCTCATAAACCATTGGTATCCAGTAGTCACATTGAATTTAATTAAATATGATTTATCTCGAAAGAATCATGCTTGAGACCAAATTTAATTTAAAAATTATAATTTTTTTAACCTTAAAAATTATAGGAAAATAGTTAAAGATGAATGAGTTTAAAAGTTCCTCAAATATTTGTACTCAAAAAAAGTTGTTGTTGTTGTTTTTTTTTTAATAAGGTTTTGTTCAAATAGTTAAGAAAATCAAACTTATTAGTTGCAACATAGCATGATTGGATTCCAAGAGCGTGTAGCTTAGTCTCAAGTGGCCTTTGGATGCGAATTCTTGTGTTGTTAGAGATTTCTTTTAAAATCATTTTTTATTATAATTACTTTATATATTAATTATTATGAAGAAAATTTATATCTTCTGAAAAATACAACATTCCGTATGATAAATTTTTTTATTTCAATTAACAAATATTATAAATCAAATAAGATAAAATATCAAATTAGTATGAAGCAGACGAGAATAAAACTTTGTGGAGCTTTACCAATCTCCGCCCTAGTGGTCTTACCTACTAAACTAGTTTCTCATCAAGCAAGAGGTTCCCATGAAAACCCAAACCTCCGCATGCAAAAAGGTCAATTTGTGTTGCAGAAAAGGGATACAATTATTTGTTTAGTGACATTATAAAGTTAAAAATATCAACACCTAGTTGATCCGATCATTGGATACATTACTTCTTAAATAAGTTCTTGGTTTCAAATTTTGTGTATAATAAAAATAGTCGTTGAAAGAGTTAACAAAACTAACGTTGTTATCAGATACCGATAATTTTTGAAAAAAAATTATAAAGTTAGTAATGGCTAAGCCTCGGAGACTTCCAATGATAAAAAATACCCCCCCATCCTCTCCTTCGTAATTTTTTTTTCTAATTATAGAATGACGTTTTATGATTGGTGCAATATATAAATATTAAATAAAATATTTTACCGTAATTACATAATTACTATCAATTTTTGTTTATCAGATTGGTCGCAGAGCCGAGGGAATTCCAAATAGCCCTACTTTGTGAACAAGTTCAATGTATGATCTTTTGTCGTTTTTCTTTTGTCATATAATTTCCGCTGCATTAGTGAGTGGTGGAAAACGAGCTTTACGATCACCCCCACAAAGTTGTTCGCGTGCTTCACGTAATCCAGGGTTTGAACACTCAATGGTAGTTCCTTTTTTTTTTTTTTATTAATATGTACATGAACACAAGATTTCTAAAGAAAAAAGGATAGTGCTTGTTGAGTTAGAACCGACCAATTTAATGTAGTATTTTATTTTAATTACATGATAGAATTGAATTGCATGATTTGTATTTGCTTTTTGTATTTGGATAAGACAATTTGACTCGAGGGTTAAAAACTAAAATAACAAAATCTATTGTCTTTTTTTTTTTTTTCTTTTTTTGCCATAGAAAATTATTGAGCAACACTGTGAGCGGCAAATTCGAGCTCTCTTCATTTTTTTTTATTACATTGAGATTTGAATTCGGAATTATCGGGTTGGAAGAGGGAGATTATGACTACTAGGTTGTTCCATTGATACTTTGAGCTCTCTTCATTGGATCTCTTTTATTTTGCCTTTTTATTTTTTTAAAAAATAAAGCCATTAGATTAGCGATTTTTAACCACAGCTCGTTGAGATACGTTATGTGATTATAGAAAACAAATCAGAATTATTAGGCCAAAATATTTATAAGTTAGGTGTTTGATTGAGCTACTTGTAAAAGATTTTTTAGGGTTCTTGAATTGAATAAAACTTTCATGTCCTAAAGGGGTCTGATTCTATTTTCTACTAATAATTTATTTTTATTTTACTTATAACATTTTATTTGTAATATTCTTTAAATTATGATTTCTCTCTCTCTCTCTCTCTTTTAATTTGTTACGTGGAATTCGCCAGTTTCAATTTCTTTATAAAATATAAAATTATATTATAATTATAGTTTTTGATATTGAAGACAATCCACACAGAAAATGTTGAATAAAACTACCAAAATAATCCCCTTTTTTGCTGGAAGCATCAGCCCTTTATTTATGCTCCCTAATAACAGTTGGAATATAGGTACTATATTTTAGATAAGTATCATTAAATTAATTAAAATAGCTCACAAATTATGCTCACGCAATGACTACAATGGGTAGGTTTGAAATCTTTTTAGTATTATTTAACAAAATCAAATTTCAAATTTATATACAAATAATTAATTTTTATGAATAAATTTGAGATTTAGATGAAATGTGGAGACCATTCTTATGAATAAAAATAAAAATTTTTATATAAATATTAATTAATTTAACATGTTAAAATATTTTAAAAATAAAAAATATTTGAAAAACATTTCTGAAATGAAAAACATCTATATTTAAAAGTTTTTGTGCATTAGAACAACTGGTACTATTCATGAGCATAAAAAAAGAAAACTTGCTTGTTTGAGTTTTTGGAGTTGTTAGAAGAGTTAGTTTCATAATTAATTTTTATAATGTTTAAATCAGATTAAATGAGTATTGGTAAGAGAGATTGAGAGAGAGAGAGAGAGAGAGAGAGAGAGAGAGAGAGAGCTTTTTTGTTTATTTGAAACAAGTGGTATAAAACAAAAGTAATGCGGTACAAAGTACAAAATAAATAATACAAGGCAATTTGTCTCAAGAAATATTAGAAAAATAATTTATTTTGAGTGAATATCACAATAAATAATTCATTGTTTATGATTGACCTCTGCACCATAAGAACTAGTACTTTGGTACTGAACTCTTTTGGCTTCGGTAAATTAGATTGTCAAGTTTTAATCTTGTAAACAAATAAAATTCTAAATGTAAATATTTATAAATAATTAAAACTTGCTACCATCTTAGTGGAAAATAAGAAATAAATCATTGTTTTCTTATTCTTAATATTTCGATGTCTTCATTTCTTTTTTTAATTTCTTTTTTTAGTTTTTGCTCAATTTGGGGTCTTCAATGTTACTTTCATTGTCAAAGAAATAATGCAATACATAATATTTATCAAATTTGATCTCCCAGTCACAAAATAAACACACACCCAAAAGTAGTAATATATGCCATTTTTATTCTGCAATTAGTATAACTCAATTGGTACCATTTCATTTCCCTTTACTTCTTTTTAGATGTCTTGAATTCAAATCTTTTTCATGTATCAAAGAAAAAAATATAAAAGAAGGAAGAACTGGTTGCTTGATGAGTCATTTTTAGTCTAACCAGTAACAATGTACAAATGACTTAGTAGTAAAAGAAAACACTTACCACATTCAACTCTACCAAAGAAACCTTTTGAGCATTATCTTTTCTGATTTCCAACAAAAAATACTAATTTTCACTATTTTCTGCATAATGACGCCATGATTCTAGTGCTTGTTCAAGAAATGTTAATCATGGAAACTTATTCAATGTACCTTTGATCGAAATCTTAACTTAAAGGTGTTTCTTTCTACATTCCTTTGGGTGAATTTCTAGTTTCTTACCTCTTGTTGGGCTTGTCTCTTCCCAAACACACCCGCATTCCTCTCTCTCTCTCTCTCTCTATAGTGACTCATGGTGCATTATATAAAGGCTTACCAAGTGAGAAGATTGGCAACACATTCTCTATTTTCTTCGACTCGAAACTCAATATGAAGACTCTTGTTCTTCTATGCATTCTCTATGCATTAGCCTTCATCCTTCCCTACGCCAACGCTCGAGAATTTATAGAAGATGGTAACGTTTCAGCTTAATTAATGCTCGTCTATGTCAATTTTATTTTATGCTTCAAAAAGATATCTTAAATGCATCTTTTCATTCAAATACCATTGGAGCACATTCCATTATATACGGCATTCATATCTTTTTTGTCAAATCACAGTAGCTTGTGGTGTGGTGGACACTGTAACTACTTATACTACAAGCTTTCCGTATAGAATTATATGTATGATATATGAAAACTTTTTTATATTAATGTTTTTTTTATTTTAAAAACGTTGAAATATTTTTGAAATATTTTAATATATTAAATTAATTTATATTTATATAAAAGTTCTTATATTTTTAAAATTATATTTTCATATTTAATAAATTATTTATTTATTTAATTATAATTTTTATTTTTATATAAATTATATTATAATTAATAATTATATATTTAATTATTTAAAATTTTTGTTATAAAATATGACTATTTTATTATTTTTATAAATTAATTATGTAAAAATCTTTATATTTTTTATATTTATATATTTACCCGCATTTTTATTTTTTGTAATCTTTAAAGTATCATTTTGTTGTATTGTTTTGTAGTTGTTTTCGTTTTCATGCAACATAGATTATATACGTAAAGGAGATATGATCTTCAATCAATTAAAAATAAAAAAAAAATCATTAGCCTTTTTTATTCTATAATTTTTTTTAATTGAATTTAGTTACATTGAAAGTACAAACAGGATGCCATAGATTTTTTTTTTTTTTGGCTCTGCATTTATTATCTGTACTAATCAATTTTTTTATATTACCTATTTAAATTTGTCATTTTACTGTGCTTACTGAATATGGAAAAGGATCTTCCTTGTTTTTTTCCCCCTCAAAAGTAGTTTTTCAACTTTTTTTTTTTTTTTTTTTTTTTTTTTTTTTTTTTTCATGCATAGTAAGCGCAACAAATAATACATTTCAAAAGGTAACGTGTAAAGTCCTTTTTTTTAAATCAATTTTGTACATTTTTCAAAAAGAAATTGATTGAAACGTTGATTTTTATTTGGTACGTCTGTTAATCTTCAAAATCATGAAATATGTGACTTGACTAGTCCCGTTAGCCTTTGATTTCTCACCTCGATATGTTGCTTGATTTATCGTAATTAAATTTGTGTAATACACACTTTTACCCTTCTAAATCAGCTAGAGCTATTAAATAATTAATCATTTTCCTCCCACATATCCACTTCCTGCCATTTTTCCCAAAAGCTTAACCTCAAAAGTTGATTAAGATTTTTATTCCACATGAATCTAACCATAATTTGTAGAGTAATCATATTCAACAAATCACATAAATTTTAAGAATAATTCTATTAACATTAGAATGGATCTTCCATTTCATACCCATAGATATCAAATCTTAAATACAATTGAGATTTAATTTATTCCCAACATAAGCAAAAGTGTATTTTTAATTTAAAGAGTGATTAAGATTTATTTTATTCCACAAACAAATAATTTTTTGTTTTCAACAGAGGAAGAGGTTGATGACAATGCAGATGGAACGAACCATTTTGATGGCCATCCACATCACCCGCCACAATGTTACCCAGCACCACCACAACCACAATTCCCTCCCAGCCAATCACCCCCCCTGCCATCACCTGCACCACCACAACCACAATTCCCTCCCAGCCAATCACCTCCTCTGCCATCACCTGCACCACCACTTTTGCCGCCACCACCATCATGGCCGGTGCCTCCACCCCCAACCCATCAGCCATCTCCACTGTTGCCTCCACCCCCACCACATAAGCCTTATGCACCGCCATTCATGCCACCAGCACCATCACCGTCAGAGGAGATGTCACCAGCACCGACACCCCAAATGCCGCCCTTTGCACCGCCGCCCAAATGTTGGTATGTGAAGAAGTGCAACTGGTATAAGAAATGCGAACCCACCCCAAATCCATATCACGCCTAGCTTTATGAAGTCATACTATCTTCAGAGATTACCAATAAAGTGGGTTATTTGTATGGCGCATGTGAGAATAACTCTAAAATAGAGGACTAGCCCTCCATCCTTTTACCTAGGACCAAAAAATAAATTGGCGTCTCTGTAATCATGAGCCTCAAAAGTAAGAAGGCAAAAGCAAACATTAGCCTGTGTATAATTATGTTAATTCCAATATAAATAAACAATGAGTGCCTCTGGTTCTCATGAAATGGGATTCTGAGTGCTTCTTTTCTAATTGGGTTTGCTTTTCTTATGTTTTATCTGTGTCTTTTTCTGTTTTAATCCATAAAATGGTTTCTAACATCAAGCATGTCTGATATGAATATTTACGGAAATTATTAAATTATCATTTAGTAGCCATCGATCATATTATTCAAATGATTTTCATTTATCTTATAACTTTTAATAACCCATTCATGCCACAAAGTCGCCAGCCAGTGTGACGCATTTGGATAGAGAAAATAAACTTGAGGGGTTGTCTATGTTTTATAATGTACATAGGAGAGTGCAATATCTCTAAGATTTAGAACCTGTAGTAGTCGATCCTATTATTTCACTTCTAAAACTGGTGGAATGATTCAAAGGGGGTTTAGAAATCTTAACTTCATTAATAGTTAATCTCCCCCTAATCCCTACATGTTTTGCCTAACCAAAAGAAAGAAGTGTTTAAAAATAATAATCAGATGGGATAGCTAGCTTTAAAACCTTGGACTGCATGCCATTAGCATCTTAGCCTGTCTAACAGGATGATCGTTATGATGTAAGTTGTCATTGATCAAGAAATTGAGCTTTGAGCTTGGGGATTTTGAATATCCAAAATCAATTTCTTATAATTTATATGACTACATTAACTTTTTAGGGTTAAAATAAAAATCGAAGGTACTACTAGTTAATTTTATATCTTATCCCTCTCACGTGTTGGGTAACTTATCCAATTTAATATTTGAACTCATGATTTCCGGTATTTTACATTTTGTATTACTATCGTCAATTTCAAAATGTTATCAATGGAGAGTTGGATTAGTGGATAAGAGTATTAAATTTCTTAATCAATTTTTAAATTCAAAACTTGAGAGTGAAACAATGTTGAGAAAGTTTTCCTTAAAATGGATTCGAATCAGATTAGTTAGAACATGAGTTTGGACATCATTTGATCTAGCACCAAAAAAAAAAAAAAATCAATTTCAAAATGTCAAACTAGTAGAGGGTGTAATTAATTGTTTTTGAATTAACATGGTTCAAACAAAATTTGTATAAAGTGACCTTAATGAAATAATAGAAGATTTTCCCATAATTTTTAAATTTTGTATGCTTTCATCCCTGAGTTATTTTGCAAGTATTGTTATCTTAGGATCGACTAAACGAAACCCTCAGTTTTAGCTATAAATAAACTTGTTAGATCTCTTTCTTGGTGCCACACTAGGGTTTGTACTCGTGATTCTTTGCCTTTTTCATGTGCTATAGGGAATTATGTAAAATTCTTCAAGCTTTTCTCTCGGGGTCAAATTAAACTGTTCTTTAATTAATGGATCCTGGTGCGCTTTCTCAAGCATACATAAACGATATAGGATGGCTCAATGGTTTCTCATCTATTGGCAAATGCCCACGTAAGTGTATTTTACCACTGTTAAAAGAAATTTTAATTTGAATAAGTGGTTAAATGGATAACTCCCACTAACCACCCACCTTCTCCCCACTATTCTAACGTGAGTATAACTAGAATAAACTCTCCTTCTTGAATGAGAAATTCTCTACAACTATGAAAAAGAAAATAGTGAATATACACATGATCAAGAGGGTTAAACACATTCTTTAAAGAGAGAAATTGAGGGATAAGTGAATTCCAAGTAGAGAATTCTCATCATTAATCACCGGATTTTGAATCGTGGTGTTGTGGATTCGTAGTAATAGTTTGATTATTCGTGATTATCATCTGATCGTGATTTTGTTTGAAAAAGTTTAGCAATTCCCTAATTTTTTGCGATTTACTCTTGTGGTATTCTATTTATTTTTTTTTTCAAAATTGATATCCATGTTTTTGCTTATTTGTATGTGATAAATAAATCTAACATCATTAAACTTTTCTAGTCTTGATTACTTCTTTGAGTAGGGCCGTTAATGTTTTAATTGTTTTCAAAAAATTTACACTTCCACCTTTCTTTCTCTCTCACTTAAACTTCCAAAATCCTTACTCTTCTAACTTGGAAAAAAAAAACAAAAAGAAACTGAGTTTTTCCCATTTTTTTTATCTCTGTTGACGATTATTAATGTCGGTAAAATTTAGGCCGACGCAAGAGAAATATCGGCAGAAAAAGTTGGGGATATAATAGTGGAGGTAAGTGATGTTGTTTGATGGTAAATGTTGGTGTTGGAGGTGGGTTATGACTCCACAGATATCAGTTCCTTCTTGACTTGAACAGTAGCTGTCGATGGGTGGATACACCTGCAAAAACCGCTGGAGGGTGCTCCGGTGGGGAGATTCTGACGCTCAAATCACTAGAGAGCGGTTTTCGTTTGAAAGAAAAACAGATTGAGAGTTGAGGGAAGGTTCTTCCTCTTGTGATCAGTGTGCCCCCTGTGTTCGGCTTAGAGAGCGTATCTGACGTCGAGGGTTTTGAGATCTCTTATATCTCTGAGAGTCGTGCACCGCTGAGGGTCTTCTACTCTACCTTCCTTATTCGAGCTGATCCAGGAATCTCAAAAGTTAATATTCCGAATGGATCGCGATCCTCATTTATCGGTAGAGCTACCATTTTCGGGAGGGGTACTTTCCTTCTGTTGAAAGATCCAAAATTTTGCCGTTGTGAAATAGGAGACCGAAATTAAGGAAATTCTGACATTCCTTTAGAATTGTTAGGAGTATTGCGTATTGTTCGGTCGCTTGACCGATGAGGGGCCATCGAAACTCGTCTGGTTGGAGGACTGACATTTGCCCAACCGATTGGGATGACTACCTCTGCTCGGTGAGCCACGATCGGTTGACAGGGCGACTGAGACTCCTATCGTTCGGTAGAGCCGGGCGACTAAAGCCTTTCAGTAGATTGATCAGGGCGACTATGATCTTTCGGTAGATTATTGTAGTGGGCGTTAGATACCGATCGACGGATGCCTTTCGTGGGCCTTTAGAGAATTGACTCTTTTGGTTTGATCCTTTGGACTACGTCTCATCATTTGCCCACGACTTATGACTTTCTTGGAAAAGAAAAGCCATAAGTGAAGGTCTGTGAAGCGTGTTTTGTACGTTATGGGGATACCCGATCCATTCAGATTCGCCCTCCTTGTACGTTAGGAATGCGAGTCTATCTCATCATACACGACTTTCTTCATGGGGAACTGAAGACAATTTACTCCGGCATTTATGACTTGTGTTCATGCTGATCCGTTTTGTCTTCCTTGAATTGATTGAGGTATCTCCTTTTTACTATTATAAATAGCCATGATGCGTGTCCACTTCCTTTTGTAGAGGATTGATATTACTCCTCCTTGGTTGCTTGGTGGAGAATGATTTTCTCTGAGGGTCAGTTTTCACGGTGCCATAGCGTGCGATGCTCCTCGGCTGGGGTGACTCCTGCTGGAATGAGATCTCATTAAAGAAGAGAACTACCGGAATGGGATCTCATTATGTTGACCGTCCACTTCGGTTAGCATAGTTTGATCTCTTGTCATCGAGCGGGTGCATCTCGCACTGTTTAGTAAGGCCCTTCTCAGTGGATCCTCACTATCTAGGCATGGTATGGGTGTTTCTCATACCATTCTTGGATGGGTAGATCGAGTTTGGGTCGCTTTGGCGGGGCGAAACCCGGACTCACCTCTTCTTGTCTCTAGCGCTACATTATTTTTGTACTCTCCCGTGTAGAGATTATGTTCTTCCTCTTTAGGTGAATTAGCAGCTAGATGAGGTGTATCTTCTTGTATATTCTCCTTGGCGTAATCAGTCAGACTTAGCAGTTTGTTCATATATCTTGATGTATTTCTTTACATAAGAACGAATAAAAGGATTGCTTCTCACTTACTTGAGTCTTATTTTTGCTTCCTTTTGATTTCTTGCATTGCCATATAATTTCCTTCCCACTTTAGACTTCAGGTTGAGAGACTGGGTAGTATCAGCTTTCCAGGCTGCTTGATGTTTAGTCGATTGGATTCGAGAGTTATGTCTTTCCATTCGGGGAAAATCTCAGCGTGACTCACAGAACAGGGGTCCGTCGACTAAGGCCTTCTTGATGATAAGAGTTCTTTGAAAAGATGGGCCGTATCTATCCGCTCGGGGAGTTATATCCCTTATTGGCAGTGCGTACGAATGATAGACTGGGCGACTAAACCCCTCCGAACGATAGGAAATTTTCAAGTCGTGGGTCGCATCCACCCGTCCGGGGAGTTACATCCCTTATTGACGACGCGTACGATCGGTAGAGGTTGGGCAACTGAGACCCTCCGATAGGAAACTTTTAAGTTGTGGGCCGCATCCACTCGTCTGGGGAGTTACATCCCTTATTGACGACGCGTACGATCGGTAGAGGCTGGGTGACTGGGGCCCTCCGATATGAAACTTTTAAGTTGTGGGTCGCGTCCACCCATCCGGAGAGTTAAATCCCTTATTGACGACTCGTATGATCGGTAGAGGCTGGGCGACTGGGCCCTCCGATAGGAAACTTTTAAGTTACGCTTAAGAGAGACCTCCTGGCTGTTGGATAGCACCGAGATTCATTGATAGTATATGCACAAGTCTTCTGAGTTCCAGGTCCTAGGTACCGCTGACCTTTTTAGGTTCTCAAGTCGGTACGTTCCCGGTTGAATTACGGAACGCACTCGATATGGACCTTCCCAATTAAGGGCGAGTTTACCCCCGAGCTGCTGTTGACTGGTAGTCTCCACTTTCTGTAACACCAACTTTTCGGGTTTAAACGTGCGGCTTCTAACCCTTTGGTTATGATAACGAGTCATTTGTTACTGATAGGCCACCATTCGTGTCGTTGCAGATTCTCACAATTCCGGAAGTAAGTCCAACCTTTCTCGTAGGGTGCGTTCGTTTTTCTCGGCATCATAGTGAGCTACTCGGAGTGAGTGAATGCCTATTTCCATGGATATGACTGCTTCGCTTCCGTAAGTCAGACTGAAGGGTATTTCTCCCATTACCCTTCGAGGGGTAGTATGATACGACCAAAGGATGCCATTAAGTTCTTTGACCCATTGTCTCTTGGCGTCATCCAGCGTTGTCTTTAGTCCTTATAAGATTGTTCAGTTGGTTATTTCTGCCAGTCCGTTGGTCTGTGGGTGAGCGATCGATGAGAATCTGTGTTGGATCTCCAGTTTCTCACAAAGCTCCCGGAAACGCTGTTGTCGAATTGCTTCCCGTTATCCATGATAAGGACGCGTGGTATACCGAACCGGGTAATAACATGAGTCCACACGAAGGATTGGACTTTAGCGGCCATGATTTGGGCTAAAGGTTCGGCTTCCACCTACTTCGTAAAGTAGTCGATCGCCACAATCAAGAATCTTCGTTGTCCCGTGGCTGGAGGAAATAGTCCGAGGATGTCCATGCCCCACTGAGCAAACAGTCAAGGGCTGGATATTGGATTAAACTCGGTAGAGGGTAGCCGAGGAACTAATGAGAAGCGTTGGCATCTGTCGCACCTTTTGACGTAGCTGTCAGAATCGACCTTCATGGTTGGCCAGTAGTGTTCCTGTCGAAAGGCCTTATAGACTAGATTTTGGGTACCCAGATGATTGCCGCAAACTCCTTTATGAATTTCTCGAAGGACGTAATTTCCTTCTTCAGGAGTCAGACATCGCAGATACGGGTGAGTGAATGACTTGCCATAGAGAACTCTATCGATTATGGCGTAGTGTGTGGCCTTTCGCTTCAATTTTATTGCTTCCCCTGGGGACTCTGGCAGGCGATCGTGTCTTAGGTATTCTTCTATAGGGTCCTTCCAACTGGGCCGCTGGTTAATTGGGAGGATCTCCTTAGGCTCGTCGATGCTGGGATACGACAGGCTTTCAATATACACTGTTCGGCTGGAAGGGACTGAATCGGAACTAGCCAGCTTCGACAGGGTATCCACTCATGCATTTTCCGAACGAGAGATTTGTTGAATGTCTACTTTGCCTAATCGGTCCATCGTCTTGCGTAACTTACTTAAATATTTCTTCATGACCGGGTCTCTGGTTTCGTAAACCCCATCGATTTGCTTCACGATCAACTGGCTATCCGTAAACACCCTGACATTTCGTGCTCCTCTATTGGTGGCGATTCGGAGGCCCGTTAGTAGGGCTTCGTACTTGGCTTGGTTGTTGGTGGCTTGGAGATCAAAGCGGAGGGCGTATTCTGCCTTAAAATCGTTAGGTCCTACCAATATGAGTCTGGCCCCACTTCTAGAAAAATTTGATGATCCGTCCACATGGATAGTCCATTCGGGGTCGATCCATTCTTCTTGATGGCCAGAAAGTTGCTCTTTAGACATCGTGGGTAAAGTGCATTCAAATATAAAATCTGCCAGTGCTTGGTCCTTTATAGCGGGTCGTGGTCGGTATTGGATATCGAATTCCTAGCTCCACATTCCACTTGATGAGTCATCCTGACGTATCCCTCTTTTGGAGGATTTGTTTCAGCTGTTGATCGGTGAGTACCACAATTGTATGGGCCTGAAAATATAGTCGAAAACGCCTCGCTGAGACAATCAAAGCATAGGCTATCTTCTCGATCGGTCGGTAGTTAATTTCAAAATCTTTCAATATCTTGCTGAGGTAATAGACTCACCATTACGAAACAGAGTGCTCATTCGGAAACGGCCAAATACAAGTAAAGTTCCTCCCCGAGAATGGGCCGCGAGAGTAACGGTGGTTGCATTAGATATTCTTTTAGTCGTTCGAAGGCTGCTTGACATTCGAGCATCCATTTGAACTGTCGGGATCTCTTCAACGCTTCAAATATGGGCTTGTACTTTTTGTCAACTCTGGACATGAATCGACTTAGGGTCGCTATTCCACCGGTCAGGCGTTACACTTCCTTAAGTGTCTGGGGGGTGTCATGTCTAATATTGTTTGTATTTTTTTAGGATTGGCCTCTATCCCTCGATCAGTGATCATGAAGCCTAGGAACTTTCCGGAAGCGATCCCAAATATGCATTTTTCTGGATTTAGTCGCATATTGTACCGTTTTAAAGTTTGGAAGATCTCTTCAAGATTTGCAACATGAGCTTCTGCTGTAACACTCTTTACGAGCATGTCGTCAACATAAATTTCGATGTTCCTGCCTAATTGGTCTTTGAAGACTGCATTGACCAGTCGTTGGAAAGTTGCTCCGGCGTTCTTCAGGTTAAAAGGCATGACCCGATAATAGTACGTACCGAACTCGGTGATGAAGCTGGTCTTTTTTTCATCTTCTGGTGCCATTCTGATCTGGTTATAGCTGAAGTAGGTGTCCATAAAACTCAAAAATTGGTGTCTCGAGGAATTGTCTACAAGTTTGTCAATGCTGAGGAGCGGATAACTATCTTTCGGACACACTTTGTTGAGGTCGGTGAAGTCTACACACATCCTCCACTTGTCATTAACCTTTTTCACCATGATTACGTTAGCCAGTCATTCGGGATACTTGACTTCGCAGATGAATCTTGCTGTCAACAACTTCTGAACCTCTTCTTGGATGGCGCGTTAGCGTTCGAGAGCGAATACACTCTTCTTCTGCTTAACCGGTCAGAAGTCGGGATTAATGGTCAGTTTATGGGCTCTGACCGACGGGTCTATACCAGGCATGTCTTCTGGAGTCCATGCGAAGTCTTTCGAGTGTCGTTGCAGACAGACGACTAAGACCTCTCGTTTGTCAGAAAGATCTCGGTCGTTTCTTCGCTTGATTTATGTTGGCTCCCAGCTCAGTGTTCTCTCTTGGTTCCAGGGCATCGACCGGGAAAACTTCTTGAACACCTTGTATTGTGAAGAGGATATAGGGGTCAGAGTCGCTTCTTATGGTCGCTACCCTAGCGGTGTTCTGAACTTTATTTTCATGTGTCTCGTGCTCGGTAGCGCCGCTAGATTGTCCCAGCTAGGTCTGTTGAGTATGGCGTTGTAGGGGGAGTAGAGCTTTACCGCATGAAAGAGGACGGGAGCAGTTGTGTGATTAGGGGATCTTCATAGGGTCACAGGAAGATAAATGATGCCTTCAGGATAAGTGGGCTCATCTGAAAACCCTTGGAGGGATCCAGTGGATGGCAAAAGTCGAGATGGATTGAAACCCATTCTGCAGAATGCGTCCTAGGTGAGGAGATCGCAATCAGTCCCCTGATCAACAAGAATCCTTTTTACTGTGTAGGAGTCTATTTTGAGGGTGATGACTATAGGGTCATCTCGGAGACGATCTATTCCGGCTGGAAGATCATCATCATCAAAACCTATGATTGGTCTTCTTCTTTTGGCAGGTGCTGTATTGGAGATGACCGTTGCAAGTATCGCCATAATATTGTAGAGAATCGGTCTGTTTCTCATAGACGACGCCAATCTATTGGAGGTGGGTTATGACTCTACAGATACTAGCTAATTTTTGACTCGAACAGTAGCCTTTGATGGGTGGATACACCTGCAAAAACCGTCGGAGGGCGCTCCGATGGGAAGACTCCGACGCTCAAGTCAGTAGAGAGCGATTTTCATTTAAAAGAAAAACAGACTGAGAGTTGAGGGATGGTTCTTCCTCATGTGATCAATGTGCCCTTGTGTTCGGTTGAGAAAGCGTAGTTTAAATTGATCTGTTTACTTCTGGCGATTGTCGCTAGTATGGATCTGGAGTTACATCAGATAGATGTTAAGACCACTTTCCTTAACGGGAGTTTGGATGAGGAGATCTACATGAAACAACCCCCTAGGTTTGTTTTAGTAGGTCAGGAGGATAAGATCTGTCGATTTCTGAAGTCGATATACTGCCTAAAGCAGTCATCCAAGGGATGGTACCTAAGATTTCATGAGGAGGTGATATCCTATAATTTTACGATGGTCGAGGAGGATCATTGTGTCTATCTGATACAGTCCGATAACTCTTTTGTGATCCTATCGTTGTATATGGATAACAAAATATTGGTTGGAAACAACATTGAGTATCTAATGACCATTAAAGCATGGTTGTCATCCAGTTTTGACATGAAAGACATGGGTGAAACTAAGTTCATACTCTGAGTTCGGATCCAGAGGGATCTCTTGAGAAAGACGTTGACTCTTTCACAAGAGACCTACATTAGGAAAATTCTCGAGCGCTTTGGGACGAGTAACTATAATTCCATAGATACTCCGATTGCCTAAGGTGATGGTCTGAGCTTGGAAATGTGTCCTAAAATCAGGATGAAGTGAGGGAAATAATTAAAGTATCTTACTCCAGTACAGTGGGAAGTCTAATGTACGCAATATTGTGTACTCGACTGGACATATGTTATGCAGTCGGTCTGGTGAACAGATATCATGCAAATCCTGGAAGGGGTCACTGGAGAGCAGTGAAAAGGATTTTTTAATATTTAAAGGGAACTGCAAACTTCTCCTTGTATTACGAAAGAGACGATTTGTGCCTTATGGGTTATTTAGACACAGATTGGGGAAGCAATTTGGATAAGCACAAATCGACATCGGGTTTTGCTTTCTTGCTCAATGGAGAGGCCATCTCTTGGAGCAGTAAGGAGCAAACCTGTATTGCTTTATCTGCGATGGAGGTTAAGCTCGTGGCTTACTCAGTTGCAGTTCAGGAGAGTGTTTGGCTCCAGAGATTATTGGATGACTTAGGGATTGTAGCAGATAGTGGGGGGCTAGTAATGATTTATTGTGATAGTCAGGTCGCCATCGCTTACACTCGAGACCCTAAATTTCATAGTAGAACCAAACACATTGACATCAGATATCATTTCGTGAGAGACATCATCGAGAAGTGTGAAGTGACCGTCAAGTACATTTCTACACACAATATGGTGGCTGATCCCTTCACCAAACTCATCACTAGAGACTCATTTTTAGAGTATAAAGAGTCATTGGATTTGAGTATTTTTTGACATTTCTCAGTTTGTACTTCATTGATGATATTGATGCTTATTGATTTTTCTATGTATATGATTATTATGCATTATTCAATCACACTTGTGTTATATTTTAATTAATCCATTTACTATTATTATCATATATATTCTGAGATATGATAATGGATATGTCAGGTAGACGAGCTTGAATCTCTCACACAAGTGACCACCTCCAACTCTAAGAGAGCGGAGATGAGATGGTTTCTAACTGTAAGAGACTTTGAGAGTAACCCTGCTAGAACATAATTCGTCCTGATACGTGTTCAGGATGAGATCATATACGACATGACCAACATGGATGTACCCATATCCATGTTGTCTGTGAGTAGTCAGGTTTGAGATCTCAGAGGTCACCGCGATTTATGATATTGTCTCAGATGTACTCTCTCTGAGATCTCTGGGTAAAATCTTATATGTAGACTGAATCTCATACATGTACAGTGTTAGAGAAAACTGACATATACCCTTTTAAGAGATGGGGGTATAACACTGTGACACGTGTTTCATATCGCGTGTGATAAGACGACTATAGATAGTGGGAGCTATATTACTTGAGATAATAATTTGATATTTATTCCTAAACCCCACTGTGTGAGACCCAAGATATATTGGGTGGGATCTCTAGTACCCTTATTACTTTCGGCTGTCTCTTGAGGTTCCGATTCAGTGTATGCTATTTTAGTCTGTTTATCGATGACCAGAAGATAAATTGAGATCTAAGGGATAGGTCCAACAAAACAGCTGAGTTGAGATCGATAGATTCGACTTTGAAAAAAGGAAGACCAATTGACATTGTATCATTGTGTTGTATTTACCGACCGGTGTTTTATGTTTATCCATGTAGGGATTTGAACATAATAGTGAATACATAGTCAAGCGATTTATGGAGATTACTTTCGATAAGGAAAGTAGCTCGGTGGATGTAATTTGTCTTAGATCTGGGGTACTGCGAGCTTTCTTTTGGTACTAACGGTGACTATTTGATCATCCTAACAGATGTGCTGAGAAGTCTTTGTTTGCACGTGTATTCGCTAGTCGCACGACGTTCAACTTTATATGAAAGTCTAGTAGGGTGATGTGATGAATCGCATGAGTCGTGATCTAATGACGAAAGTAAAATGCCATTGTGTGCAAATAGGAGATGTAGGTAAATATACTCACGTAGGGGCATTTTACCCTAGGTAAATACATAATTTTAAATTTAAATAAGAGATAATAGGTAGTTACCCATTATCTCCACTCCCCTATTTTCTTTCTTAACTACTCCTACATGAGTTGCAATTCTATTATTACTCAATAAGAGAATTAAGGATAAGGTATTATTATTATTGAGAAAAACCTATTGAGAGAGACACAATAGAGATTTTTTAGAGAAAAATCTCATTGAGGGTTTTCTATTGTCACAAAATTATCGGATTAAGGGTTGAAACGTTGTGATACTGTTGTGATAGTTTGATTTTTGTGGTTATCATCCCGATTACGAGTTATTCGATATCAGAGTTTGCGATTTCTAAAATTTTTTATATCATCTATTAAGGTATACTGTAAACTCGATTACTTTTCGTTTCTGAAAATTTATTATATGTTTTGGAGTCACAATTATCTAATAGGAAGGGAGACAAAAAGAAAATATTAGCTCGTGAGAACTAAGCAAGCGATAAAAGGATGGTGACACGTATTAGTATGAAAAGATAGATTAAAAATCATTTTAATGTATTCATGGAGATGATAATAAGTCACAAATATTTATTAGTGAGTTCGAAAAGAATCAATGGCTTACCACCGCACCTAGGGAGAGTAAAAGACAGATAGAAGGAAGAGATAGAACAAAAACAAATTATTATTATTATTATTATTATTATTATTATTATTATTATTATTATTATTATATAGTTCACTATCGATATTTGGGTTATTAATAAATTTGGTTCGAGTATTATGGGATCTAATTTAGAGATGGACTCTATAGCTCTTTCTTTTTTATTATTAATATTTAAATTTAAAATTTTAATTAAGAAAATTTTGTATCACAGACTTACACGACAATGGCGAATATTATTAGGTGTAATTAAACCACATAAGAGGGAGAGAAACAAAGGGCTCAAGTTTTAGTTTTATGGGCTTGGCCTAGGAATCAGGCTTTTCAAAATGTTTGCACACATAAACTTAATTGGACCTAAACCTAGAATTTGGGCTGGGAGAGATTAAAATGGGTTTGACCTCTAACTAGAATTAACTAGGATTGGTCAAGAATGCTAACCTAGATCTAAAAGATCAATTGTTCTCCCACCTTAATATATATATATATATATATATATATATATATATATATATATATATATATATATCTGTGCCCCTTAATTTAAAGGACACCATGGTACGTGAAGTTGGGATACTACAATTGCACTTCTGCTTTTTCCACCACTTCAATACCTTGAACCAAAAAGAGCACACCATTGGGCAGGTCTCAAAAGATTCAGCACAAAAAGGACAAGACACTAGACCTCTTTGCAAGAGAAATGCCCTTGTACTTAATGATCATTAAGTGTTAGGAATTAGACAGTTAAGAGAGTTTTATTTTTTATTTTTTTAAACTGAGAATTAAAAAAATACAAGCATTGGTATTCTTTTTGAATATTATCTCCAAATATAAAATATTCAATTTTGGATCATAACAATTATTTACTAAAAAAGTTCATCACCAAACCTATAGGCACTTAGAGGTTAACTTCACACAAAAAAATTTAAAACAAAAACAATTTTCTTAGTTGGTAGGTAGAAAAAGTACAGATGATCCATACGAATGAAAATTAAGTATTCTTCACCCCTTGTAGCTTAAAGTGAGAAAATAAAATTTGCAATGCTCAAACATTAAAGATTAAAAACGTAATTAACAGTATCCTTCACATAAATGAAAATCAAGTATTCTTCACCCCTTGTAGCTATTTTCATTTGGCTCACAATGCATTTTGCATAATAAACTGTACCCAACGTTCTTGTGATGATAAATGGCATTGAAAATTTTAGTGATACGTCTAATCAATCTCTAACATTAGCAGAGGATTTCATGTAGACTTTTTTCTGTTGCAAACTTTTCGATGCTTCTGCTTTTCTTGCTAGTGAAAATTCTGCGACAACCAACTTTGCAACATGCAAGTTTTTTTTATTGCACATTGTGTTATTTTACCATTTTTCAATGCCTTTTTGTATAATTTTTGTCGCAAAATTACCTCACAATAATGCATTTTTGTAGTGCTTTGTACATACTTACAATTTTATTCTCAACATCCATTTATTTGCCATTCAAAATTAGCGTTGAAATTTTCACAACCACTGGTATATTTGTTTAATTTCTGGAAAAATAGCATCGTGCATGGAAAGCAAGATATTCCCTGTTGACGCATCTCAGCCCAATTCTCCCTTCTTTGTTTGTGTCATGCTAGGAATCTCAAAGTGAAAAGCATTTTTGTGCAGGGAGTCGTATGACATCAATTTCAATTTCAACAGATTTTTCCATTAATAATCTTTTGTCTCTTACGTTGGCTGGCCCAAGCCCCCCTTCCTCTCTCTTAGCTAGCCTCGCATCCTCACCCTATCTACCAACACCCCCACCCCCCCAAAAAAAAAAGATAAAAGAATTTTATTTTAAAGAAATTAATGAGAAAAGTCCCATGGCTAATCACAAAACACGGTGTAAAACAATTATTAGCACAACAAACACCAACGTAACAAACACGCATATATATTGAAATGTCCCAAATGTTTATTTAGCACCGAAACATATTAATCACAATATATTATTAAAATAATATTTATTAAACATATATAGCATAATATCAAAAGTTCACACAGCTTACTATCATCTTGTAGACCAAAATGTTTAAAATAAATTATTTTTTGAAACATGTACAACAAATATGCATAGACATATACATTAATATTTATACAGATAAACAATTCAAAGAAAAAGCACATTTTTCTGAATTTTCGTCTAATTAATTTTAATTTTACTCAAAGTCAAATTTCTCGATGACTATTATGCAAAGAGTATGCATGCAAAATTTCATGATGCTAGAATAAATATAAATGAAACCACCATAAGAGCTCTATCTCTAAGATTTCACAAATTCCGGCAAATGACAACTCTTTCAAGCATGAATTCAATGACCCTATGCTTTGATACCAATGAGGACTACATCAGACAAGAATTAAACAAGAATTATTTCTAGTTTGATGTTCACAATGATGTAGCGAATTCGGATTGAACGCAATTGAATCACGTGCTCGTGGTGGTGTAAGATCACAGTCGGAAGTCACTATCAAACTACAATCCAAATTCTTTGATAACTTGTTTTGAAAGTTTCATTGCAAAGCAGTGGGTAAGAAGTAGGTGAGGTTGGGTCGGGCCATCATGGGTGCCCACCCATGTCGACCCTTTCTCTCTCTTCCAACATATATTGATATATTACAATAACAACAATCTAGACTTTCTGTCTTAAGATTAGAATTCTACTTAAGTTTGGAATTCTCACTTTAAAATTTTAAAAAGAATTAATTCTTTTAAAGTGAGAATTCCAAACTTAAATAGAAAATATTTTTCTTCTATCTTTTTCTGTAATTGTATTTCTTTTTAATTTTTTTGTTGTATACCAAATATTAACTAAATTTATACACAAGTAAGTGGGTGGGCGTGAGATGATCTTTCTAGTGAAGAAAGCATGATGATCTTTCCACGAAATTATTGCTTAATGCCATATAAAAAAAAAGAAAAAGAGGACCGCAGACAAGGATAGCGACAATGGTGTCTCCAACATGAGCACATCGCCATGACCAGCTCCTATGATTGGAATCCACGTCAATCACTAAAAAATATAGCCTTCTTTAGATGCACCAAGAAAAAAAAAATATAGCCTTCTTTAAGTAGCATATCGACAAAGATATTCTAAATGCATCTTTTCATGCCAATACTATTGGATCACATTCCATTATCTATGGCATCCATATCTTTTTGGTGAAACCACAGTAGCTAGTGGTGTGGTGGACACTGTAATTACTTGGAAGCTTCCATATGTAATTATATGTACAGAAGATATGATCTGTCAACCAAGAATTAAAAATAATAAGAAAATCATCCTTAGCTTTTTTTTTATTCAATAATTTGTGATGTGGTCTGGTGTGGTGCCATTTTTTTTTTTTTTGGTTGTGTGTTTATTATCTGTGCTCATCAATTTTTTATTGATTGACTAATTATAATGATATAATTGTGGTCGAGAGAGATTATACCTTATATAATTTTATAAATAAGAGACATGAGGCATGCATTTGAAATTCAAAAGTTACATATTTTGTTATTTTATTTGAAATTTAAATTTTAAAGTTAATTACATTTGATAAATTATAGTTATTAGTGAATTTTAAATTTTAAAATTACATTTTATGAATGATATATATTACAATACAACACATCGTTTCTTAAGTCTTTTATAAAGAGTTCAATAATTTGATTAATTTAGATAACAGTATTGAATTAACCGCTTAATTTGTTCAAACCGAATTATTGATTTTTGTTCTATTAAATTAGGTTATGGTATGAGAGTTGCATAATCGAATTAAATTGGTTATTTCTGTTTTAATCATTTTGGTTACGATTTGATCGAATGTTAATTTCAGACACACTCCCACCCAACAAATAAAGTTAAAATAATTTTATTTTAAAGAAATTAATGAGAAAACTCCCATGGCTAATAACAAAACATGGCATAAAACAATTGCTACATAAAAATTCATAATTTCATGTGGGGGTGTCGATAGGGCTGTAGGGCATGAAAAGCATTGCAAGCAACCATGGCTATGAAGAAGAAAAAAGAACTCCAACGGGTGAAAAGTTGAGAATTGTTATAAGCCTCCATAAGTAAAATATGCGTACTTTGGATTTTTCCCTTACAATTAAATGGCTCCATAACCACTACACAGGTTCATGGATTGCCAACCTGGGATATGTTTCATTATATATATTAAACTCTATATTTACTAATTCAATTGTCATTTTATAAAATAAAAATTTTTGAAAATTTTCTCTTTAATAATTAGATTTTAAAATAGAAATCGAGTTCTCTCTTAATAATATAATTTCTTTTCATTGTCTGTTGATATCAAAATCATTTTTTTTTTCAAAAAATTTCTTCTAATAACTTCTATCTATATGCATATACTTCATCCAAAACAAAGAGGGTTTAGTTGTTAAAGCCAAAAGATCCCTTTCCCCAATCCAGTGATTCCGCATTCGAATCTTCATATAAAAAAAAAAAAGAAAAAAGTAATTAAATAATGGCAACGACCGTGATGACATAAGGTTTGCGAACGTCATACCACTCCAACGCAAGACATGTGATAGAGACGGACAATGCTAAGACTTCATATTCCAAGTCCTCCCAACAATAATTATTAATCACCTTTCAATTAAAAATCCAAATTGAGAGGGAAAAAGCAAAAGCAAACTTTAAAAAAGCGTGGGATTCTTGGGAGAGAGGCATTGGTCCAGCGCATGGTAGATGTGACGACTAGTGATGATGCCCCTCCAAGAGCACATACACTGGAGGGCAATGGTCCTTTCTTTACACTTGTTAGCACCATGTTCTCCCTTTTTATCTCCATGGCCCTATCAACACCATTGATTTAAAATACAAATAGCTCAATTATCTATACCATTGATTGTACAGTGTGTGTGTGTTTATATGAAATGATCTCAATTTTTATTTGTATAGAAATCTGTAAAAAAAAAATATATTATATCAATTTTAAGAAAATTAGAATCAATTTATTTATAATAAATAATAATATTATTAGAGAGAAGTGTGCCAACATCCTATTGGTCGAATGATGAGTACTAGATTCTTTTAATAAAATTTTTAAATTTGAGTTTTTAGAATGAAAAAATAAATATTGGAATAAGTCGGTAAGCCAAGCAAAAAAGAAAAAGGAAAAGGAGCAACGTCATTGAAATTTTGGCTATAAAAGGGGTAGAGGCACAAAGAATATTGCAGTCGTAGCAATAACCAGCAAAATATTTTGCCCAACATGAAGGCCACTTTTAAGTTATCAATCCTCTTTCTCTTCGTGCTTCTCATATTATCTTCTGCAACTGCAGCTCGAGGTAATTATCTAAATAAATTAAACTTTTTTCTTCTTGAAGATTAAGAACGTTACAAAATGAGGAGGTTACTAACATAATTATCGTGATGTGTTTGCTTTGCCAAGAAGAGACTCTGACCAAGGACCAATCAGTCAAACCTTCAGCATCATGTCGACCTACCGAAAGGTGTACCATAATTCCACAACCAACGCCGAAAAAATGTCACCCCAATGAGAAATGCAGACCACCAGCTCCAAAATGAGGCATCCAGCACCTAATGTTTACAACCTCCTATCTATATTAAGTAATCCGGCAAGCTTCTTAAAGCATATGTATGATAATTAAAAAATAAGAAAAGCAAACAAATTGTTTTTTGTTTGCTACCTTGTGTTACTTTGTACCATTAAAACGGAAGCGGCTTGCTCCCTGTGTGTGTTGTAATATAAGAAATAAAATAGACCTGAGCAGGCATAGCATTGTCTGTGTAATTTTATATCTAGTAGATTTTTCCAGTCAAATATGCTTTTATTTTACTGGTTTCAATTTATTTACTAATTGCATACTGCGAGTTATACAACATTTATTGTATACTCTAAAATTTTCAAACTTCCAAACAAACTAAAATAAAATAAATAAAAATACATTTATAATTTAATAAATGCCTAATCAAGGCCAAGTTTTGAAATACAATCTATTTTCATCTTTTTTTTTTTAGTAATTGTTACATTCAATACTATAATTTATTAATATAATATCTATTTTATACTTATTTGAAAAAAAAAATTCTATCTTTTATAGCTAAAAGTTTATCTTAATTAAAATGTT
Source organism: Dillenia turbinata (assembly GCA_037126225.1). Classification (NCBI taxonomy): domain Eukaryota; kingdom Viridiplantae; phylum Streptophyta; class Magnoliopsida; order Dilleniales; family Dilleniaceae; genus Dillenia; species Dillenia turbinata. The sequence goes on along the minus strand of JBAMMX010000014.1, from coordinate 20,383,747 downwards.
AGCCGGTTTTGAGAAGAGCAAGAGGTGGTTTCACCATGACCAATGACTAAATTTGTTGCACAAATCAACCACAAGCCTCAAGGTTTTTTCTTTTTTTTTTTTTATAATTAAATTGAATGACAGCAAATTTATTAAATCCCTGCAATACCCCACAAACACAGAACATTATAAGAGATGTAAGTTACTCTGCGGCAGTATTAGTTCTTTGCTCCCTTTGGGTTTTTTTTGCTTTCAATACTCAAATCCTTTGTCAACTTATGTTTGTGCGCTGCAGATTTGGTTATCTTTGGTTGTTATCATCTACTTGCATTGCTGTGGCTTTAGGCTGATGTTTTTCTCTTTTCTTTTTTCCTTGGTCTTGATTCTCTTTGGCTCACTAGCCTATCTTTTCAATAAAATATTAGTTTTTACTTATCAAAGAAAAGGGGGTAGATGGAGTCAAGCCTATATATGTGTTGGGGTATAGAATAAAGTTATGGTTACATGTTCGAAAAATTCAAAAAAAAAAGAAGATCAAAATATGAAGTTTAAATCTTTTATTTGGGAAGATGTACATTATATGTCGGTTAAATTAGAAATCATTTACCCAGTTACTCATTTAAGGGGACAAAAAGCTTACAAGCAGATCAAAATCAATACTAGGACTAAATCCAAACACTACTAGAAAACGGGCCTTCAGCGACAGAAATTACCAATGGATAATAATCCGTCACTATTGGCGATGAATTAGTGACTAAAAAATCAGCGACGGATTTAGCGACGAAAAAATCCGTTGTTAATTGTTCCATTGCTAAATCCGTCACTAAAACTTTTTTAAACAAATTAGCGACGGATTTAGTGACGAAAAAAATCTATCGCTAAAAAAATTAGCGAGAGAAAAATCTGTTGCTAATTTTTCCATCGCTAATCTATCGTCAAAACTTGAATTTTTTTTTTGTTAAATATAATTTTTTGTTTTTATTAAACATAATTTCTTGTTATTATTAAATATAATTATGTCTTTTTATTAAATATAATTTTTTGTCTTTATTAAATATAATTTTATATTTTTATTAAATATAATTTTATATTTTTATTAAATATATTTTTATATTTTTATTAAATATATTTTTATATTTTTATTAAATATAATTTTTTGTTTTTATTAAATAAAATTTTTTTATTAAATATAATTTTTTCTTAAATATAATTTTTTCTTTTTATTAAATATAATATTTTATTTTTATTACATATAATTTTGTGTTTTTATTAAATATAATTTCATATTTTTATTAAATATAATTTTGTCTTTTTATTAAATATTATTTATTGTTTTTATTAAATATAATTTTGTATTTTTATTAAATACAATTTTATGTTTTTATTAAATATAATTTTTTGTTTTTATTAAATATAATTTTGTATTTTTATTAAATCTAATTTTGTATTTTTATTAAATATAATTTTGTGTTTTTATTAAATATAATTTTTTATTTTTATTAAATATAATTTTGTGTTTTTATTAAATCTAATTTTGTATTTTTATTAAATATAATTTTGTGTTTTTATTAAATAAAAATTTATATTTTTTAAATATAGTTTTATGTTTTTATTAAATAAAATTTTATATTTTTATTAAATTAGGGTATTGTATTTTTAATATTGAGAATTAGAAAAAAAATATAGAAATAGAAAAAGAATAAATTAATAATACAAAAGTGATGGTGACATGGTAGTTAAGGCTCTTCGTATCTCTCTCTCACACCCGGGTTCGAATCGGGGCGTGAGCATTTTTCAACAAATTAAAAGTTGGGGCACGGGTGGGCGGGTCGGGGCAGGAGCTTGCGAGGCGGGTGGGCGGGACAGGCAGCCGAGGGTGGGCGTTCAGGCTTGTGCCCTTGGGTTTGCTCTCACTAAAATCCATCACTAATCCGTCGGTAATTAGAAATAATTTGAAAATATATAAAATTAAATTTCGATAATTAAGAATAATTTGAAAAAATATAAAATTAAATTAGAGACGAAAAATTTCCGTCGCTAATCCATTGCTAAAATTTTTAAATTACCGACAGATTAACAACGGAGTTTGTTAATGAGGTAAAATTTCCGTAACTAAATTTGTGAGGTGACTTTCAGCGACGGAATTTTTCATCACTAATACTTTTAGCGACGAAAATTTAGATATCAACGACGAATATTTCTATCGCTGATACCCGTATTTCTAATAGTGAAATACTGAAAATATTTTTAATGTGAAACTCTACAATTAACATATTAGGGTCATATGTTATGCGTTGGATAGGGGGAGAATTGGATAAATTCGATTAAAAATTCAAGAAATATCGTCATAAATAATCATCTTCTCCATTCAATTCAAAAATAAATCAGTAGTAAGCATGTAGCAGAGAATAGAAGTCCCAAATTCACAATGACTCACTGAGGAGGTTATATTCTTTTCAACTCCTTGAATGCTTCTGCATCATATTATATGCACACTCGATGACCAAGGTCACAATTGTGAAAAATATCTTATTAATTACTATTAGTGAAGGCTATGTGTGATGCAAACTTTTTGATGTTCTCTTTTTTGCATTGCAAAAGAGGTCGCAAATTTGTGATGCATTTTCATATGTCTTCCATGGCCATGTGTGGTCGCAACAGCACCATTATTTTCAAGGTGAATTCAAAGGAAAATGCAATTTTTCATTAATAATTTTAATACTTCATAAAGTTAATAATTAGAGTGGGAACAAATATTAAAAATACTTTAATTAATGTGGAAACATCCTCTAATTAAATATGAATGGAATTTTGAATTTTAATTAAATAAAAAATATTCTAATTGTGTTGGCAGAGACTTGGAGGAAAAGTAGAAAACTTCCCTTTTCTAAAAGGTGTAGAATAATTAAATCAACAGTGGTTCTATTGTTACCCATATAATATCGGTCTCTTCTAAATATATGATGGATTGCTGTAAAAAAAAAATTAAATTTGAATTAAATGATATATAGTTGCCAAAAAAAATTGAATTATATGATGGATTGCTGTGAAAAAAAAATTAAATTTGAGTTAAATGATATATAGTTGCCAAAAAAAATTATCTCAAATTTCAATTTAGGATTTAGTGAATCAATTGATGGAGATTTTAGACATTTCCACTTGTCTATGTTACAATATATATTCTATTTAGTTCAAATTTTCTCTGAAATACAAAATGCATAGAAATATGAACACAAAGACTAATAAATTAACTAAAAATTTGCAAACAATTATTACCAATCATATATTAACACAAATATTAACACGAAGACTAATTTAGAAGTGTGTATGATATATATATATATATATATATATATATATATATATATATGTATTCAACACAACATGTATATTACCATTAAATTAGCAAATTTTGAATTGATATTTGCATCATTTTTCTTCATATGGGTAGCTTTGTAAAGTGCAATTCTGTCATATTTCTCTCCTATTTCTAATTCCTGAAATTAAAGTGTTACCGATACAAAAGACTAATAAATTAATTAAGGGTATATATTAATTACCAATTCCTTTTCTTTCCTAGCAAATGATTTGGATCCATAAGTGTGTATGTATACTTTTATTGGGATCTACTTTGTTTTTCTGCTTGTGATTGTTCATGCAAAACAGATTGACTTAACCTCTATCTTATTATCATATTATAATGATTGAGAAAACAATATATATCTCTCTAAAAATGTTCTTACATGCAAAGGTGATTTTTTCCGTCGTTAAAAAATCCGTTACTGATCTTTCGCTAAAATTAGCGAGGTGATTTTCAGCAACTGAAAAATCCGTCACTGATTTTCCGTCGCTGATACTTTTAGCGACGGAAATTTGGATATCAGTGACGGAAAAATCCATCCCTGATACCCATTTTGCTAGTAATGTTATATATATTAAACTCTATATTTACCAACTCCATTGTCATTTTGTAAAATAAAAATTTTTGAAAATTTTCTCTTTAATAATTAGAATTTAAAATAGAAATCGGTTTCTCTCTTAATAATATAATTTTCTTTTTGTTTTCCGTTAGCATCAAAATCTTTTTTTTTTTTTTTTTGAAATTTCTTCTGATAACTTCTATCAATATGTACATTTTTCATCCAAAATAAAGAGGGTTTACTTATTATGGTTGTTAAAGCCCCCTAAAAAAAAAATTAAATAATGGCAACGACCGTGATGACACAAGGTTTGCCAACGTCACCACTCCAACGTAAGATGTGTGATGGAGACAGACGATGCTACGACTTCATATCCCAAGTCCTCCAACAACAATTATTAATCACCTTTCAAATATATATATATATATATATTGTTTGTACTATAATTTAAATTATAAATCCAAATTGAGAGTGAAAAAGCAAAAGCAAACTTTAAAAAACGTGAGATTCTTGGGAGAGAGGCATTGGTCCAGCCCATGCTAGATGTTACAATTAGTGATGATGCCCCTCCAAGAGCACATATACTTTAGGGCAAAGGTCCTTTCTTTCTGTTTTCTTTTCTTTTCTTTTTTTTTTTTTTTTTTTATTGGGTGAAGATCTGTTCTTCACTCTTATTAAAACTTAAATAATTGTTTTTTAATTGAAATATTTGTTACCAATTGATGTTTGAATTCTTTTTATTAATCCGATTCGAGTATTTTAAGATTCTTCATTAAAAAAAAAAAATTGATTTTTTTAAACCTTATTTCTTTGTTCTTGGATTTAGTTAAGTAATCTGTGAATTTGGTTAAGTAACCCGTCGCAGAGATTGGTGCAATAAAGTCCTTAGTTGGGGGTGGGAGGGGAGGGATTGTGTTCGGGTGGATTTGGTCAAATGGAGGCCGAGGATATGAAGGTAATTTGAATAAGGACAGCGTGTTGACTCGTGTTCTAGGAGTAAAATTTTACAAATAAATATCTATATTTCATTCATATATAACCCATTCATCATATTTGGCTTGTTTAAAAGATTATCTTTTTTCAAATTGTATATTCATTGGTGTTGGCCTTGAGTAATAATTTTTTGTAGTATGATATGGTTTTTTAGGTATAAATTTCATCTGATTAATATTTAATAATGGTTCTGTTTGAGATAAATTTTGTAGTTCTGATTCTGAAAAATTAGAGGATTCAGTTTCAGATTGATTCAATTGTCCTTGATCTATGGTTGAAATATGACTTGTATGTTGTTGACTTGAAGAGGGTTGATCTGTAATTGTGGATGGTCTTGTAGATTATTCAAGAGCTATTTTTATTTTTTCTAATATTGATAAATCTGGATGGATTTTAGGTTCTTCTAAATGTAATCTTGTTTTAAAATAAGGAGGTGAAATAGATTCTGAGAATTGTAAATCTTTTGTCTTTAATTGTTCAATTTTTAATAGGATTGTTTCTAATTGTGTACCTAAATTGTTTATGGATTGATTACAGTAATTGTTTTGTTCATATATTTTTTTAATATCGTCTACTATTACCTTGTCTTGTAGGTCACTTCTTCTTGTTTTAAATGGTGAAGCTACTATATCTCCTGTGGGTGTTGAAATTAATATAGTTTCTAATGGTGGATTCATTGAAGTTATAACTTTATTTCCTTCAGTTAGTTTCCATATTTTGTATAAATTTGTGGTGACTAAGATGAGTGATGTATCATAGTCTTGCATTAAATTATGTTTTAACAAATATGCTTTTATTCAGCTATAAAATACTTGATTCTTTTGTTCTTGGTATAAATCTTGTTTCCATTGTTGTTTTAAATAATCTTGTAAAGAAGGTTCTAATGATTGAAACCATGTTCTTTCTTTGTCAAATAAAAATAAATTTGTATATTTGTCTAAATATTGAAAATTTAGTATCTATGTTTTTTGTACAGATATTACATTAATGAATTGACTTCTAACTTGTGATGGTGTTGGATAACTGGAGAATTGGATATGAAAGCCACTTCTTCATGGGTATGCAAACTGCTCCACCAACTTCCAAGGTGTTCTTCATCGATTTTCATTGCTTTGTCTACAAGTCGAATGCTACTTGCGACGAAATCTGGCATCGAAAAGTTAGCGATGCAAACTTTATGATGTCCTCTTTTTGCATTGCAATAGGCGTCGCAAATTTGTGATGCATTTTCGTATGCTTTCCGTGGCTATGTGTGGTCGCAACAGCACCATTATTTTCAAGGTGAATTCAAAGGAAAATGCTATTTTTCATTAATAATTTTAATACTTTATAAAGTTTCATAATTGAAGTGGCAACAGACATTAAAGATACTTTAATTAAAGTGGAAACATTATCTAATTAAAATTTAAGATACTTTAATTAAAGTGGAAACATTATCTAATTAAAATTTAAGATACTTTAATTAAAGTGGAAACAATATCTAATTAAAGTTTCATAATTAAACTTTCTTTAATTAAAGTTTCGCTTAGACCATTTTTTTTTTACCAACAAAGATTCGAACACTAGATTTCGAAAAAAAAAAAATATTTGAGTAAGAGTTCTTTACCAGTTGGACGTCTAACTCGTTTGACTTTCTTTGTTAAATTTTTAAAGGTTTTAATGTTCCTTGACACTTTAATTAAAGTTTCATAATTAATATTTACACAAAAAATCTTATAATTTATATTTATATATGATATTTAAAAATATTGCTAATATATTCTTATTTTACTTTTATCAATAATTTTTTATACTGAAAATCTCAATTATTGTTGCTATATTTGCATTTATCCTCAATTTTTCAAATGGGCCAATAGTATAACAACACATCTTTACGATAACAACAATTTAAATTTTAATCTCAAAATTTAGGATTGGTTAAAAAAACACAATCTTTGATAAAAATATAAATAGGATTTTGAATTTTAATTAAGTACAAAAATATTCTAATAAGTATAGAACAAGCATGTTCAGTAAAAATGTAATTTTGATGCGGGGATAAGAGGCAGGGGGCAAGCCTTATAATTTTTAGAAAATAAATAATATTTGAGAAAAAAAGAGTTTCATTATTTTTTGTATAAGTATTTTATAAAAAAATTATTTATTATTATAATTTAATAAAATAATAAATTATTATAATTTGGTATTTTATATTACTCTCAATCTCAAAATCTCTAAGAAGGGGAGCATTCTTTTTTGAATACAGCCAATTTTAAATCCAAATTGAGAGTGAAAAAACAAATGCCAACTTTAAAAAGCTTGGGATTCTTGGGAGAGAGGCATTGGCCCAGCAAATGGAAGATGTGACAACTAGTGATGATGCCCCTCGTAGCGCACATAAACTTTAGGGCATAGGGCAAAGGTCCTTTCTTTACACTTGTGGGGACCATATTCTCCCTTTCTATCTCCACGGCCCTATCTATGCCGTTAATTTAAAATACAAAATTGCTCAATTATCTATACCATTGATCGTAGTATGTGTGTGTATATATATATATATATATGTTATGAAATGATTTAAATTTTTTATTTACGTAGAAATTAGTAGAAGATTATTATATCAATTTTAAGAAAGTTAGAATCAATTTATATATAATAAATAGTAATGTTATTAGAAAGAAGTCGTACCAATACCATGTTGGTTTAGTAGAATCAAGTTTTTGAATTCGAATTTTCAGAATGAAAAAAATAAATATCAAGACAACGCTACTGATCAAGCAAACTATAAAAATTAAAAAATAAAAAATAAAAGAGAGAGAGAGAGAGAAGTCACTGATATTTTGGCTATAAAAGGGGTAGAGGCATGGAGAATATTGCAGTCGTAGCAATAACCACCAAAACATTTTCTCCAACATGAAGGCCATTCTTAAGTTATCAATCCTCTTGCTCTTCGTGCTTTTCATATTAACTTCTGCAACTGCAGCTCGAGGTAATTATCAAAATAAATTAAACTTTTCCTTTTTTTTATGATAAAAACATTACAAAATGAGGTTATTAACATAATTATCGTGGTGTTTTTGCATTGCTAAGAAGAGACTCTGACCAAGGACCAATCAGTTAAACCTTCAGCATCATGTGGACGTCAGACCATTTGCGCCGTAATTCCACAACCGGCTCCAAAATGCAGTCGCCCCCCGTATTCGGGATGCATGCCATCAACAGCTCCAAGATGTGGCCCCAATAAGCGCTGCCAACCACCAGCTCCAAACTGAGGCATCCAGCGTCTAATGTTTACAACCTCCTATCTAAATTAAGAAATTCAGCAAGCTTCTTAAAGTATACGTCTGATAGTTAAAAATAAGAAAAGCAAACAAATTGTTTTGTGTTTGCTACCTTCTGTTACTTTGTACCATTAAAACGGAAGCTGCTGGCTCCCTATGTTGTAACATAAGAAATAAACCTAAGCAGGCATAACATTGCCTGCGTAATTATGAATCTACTAGATTTTTCCAGCCAAATATTTAGTGGTTTTAATATATATATATATATATATATATATATATATATACATATATTTTTTTTTTTTCCTTAGTCATGATTCTGTAGGCTGCTGTTGCTGATTTGAGGGTGCTTCCAGTGTGTTTTGAGCCCTTGGCTCACTTGCCTATTTTTTTTCAATAAATATAAATTTTTGCTTATCAAAGAAGGGGGAGAGGGGAGGTGGAGTCAAGCCTATAAATGTGTTGTGATATTAGCATAAAGTTATGGTTACATTTTCGAAAAATTCAGAAAAAAAAAAAATAAAAATATGGAGTTTAAATCTTTTATTTGGGAAGATGTACATTTTTTATCGGTTAAATTAGATTTCATTTACCAAGTTACTCATTTTGGGGATAAAAAGCTTACAAGCAGATCAAAATCAATACTAGGACTAAATCCAAATCTTATAAATATTTTTAATATGAAACTCTGTAATTAACATATTAGGGTCGTATGTTGTGTGTCGGATAATTGGATAAATTAGATTAAAAATTCAGGAAACATCATTATAAATTCTCCATTGGATTCAAAAATAAATCAATGGTAAGTATTTTATTTTATTTTATTTTTTTGGTGATAGGTAAGTATGTAGCTGAGAATGAGTGTCCCGAATTCAAAATGACTCATTGGCGAGGTTATAGTCTCTTCAACTCCCTAATTGCTTCTGCATCATATTCTACACGCTATCTTATTAATTACTATTAGTGAAGGCTGTTAGAAAATGATACATTTTTCTAGAAGTTTTAAGAAAATAATAGAAATATAGTTTACTAGAATATTTTAGAAATTGCTAAGAATATGTTGTATTGTAGAAAATTTTAGAAAACAAATATTGTAGAGGATATTTATAGAAAAATCTAATAGAATAAATTAGGATCACATGCAATGTAAGCCTAATAGAAGAATGTAGAATGATAAATTAAAACCACATGTAATGATGGTCTAGAACCTTCCTCCACCTCTATTGAAGGCTATAAATAGTTTGGGGTGGCTCATTTGTGTACAAGCAACAATAAGAAAAAATAACAAGTTTTAAATAGTGTCTCAGATTCCCATATTCAAGTTCTTCTAGTCTAACTCTCCCTAAATAATATTTTTTTTAAAATTTTATATACTAACAGTGGTATCAGATCTACGTTCGGTTATTTACTGGGCTTAACCAAATAGTCTATATTTTATGTCTAGCTTCATACCAAGTCAAGTTTCGCTTCCATTTTTTCGAGAGAAAACTATGACTACTAGTCTATCAAGATAAAGACCTATTTTTTTGTCCCAAGGATTATGGGATATTATAGAGAATTGCATCAATATGCCGAAAGATCTATCTACACTATCTATGGAGCAACAAAATTTGTTAAAGGAAGAAAATGAGAAGAATTGGAGGGCACTCTATGACATTCAATTGGCTGTTATGGACACAATTTATTCAAGAATCTGTAGAGCTACTAGTGCAAATCAAGCATGGGAAACATTTAAGGAGGAGTTTCAAGGGAGTGAAAAGGTACATCTTGTGAAATTCCAAACTCTAAGAAGAGACTTCGAGAATATTAAAATGAAAGAGTCTAAGACCATTAAGGATTGCTATACTAGAGTAAATAAAGTAGTTACTCAAATGAGAGCCTATGGAGAAAATATAGTAAATAAAATGATAGTTGAAAGAATATTAGTTACTTCACCGATAAATATGACCCAAGAATAACAATTATTGAAGGAACAAAAGATTTATCTATTTTATCTGTGACAAAACTAATTGGCTCTCTAGAAGCTTATGAGGAAAGACTGAATAAGCGAGATGAGAGTACATTAAAAAATGCCTTTTAGTCAAAATTAAATATGAGGTCTCAGAAGTCTAAAAATAATGAAAGAAGATTTATGGAAAGCTCTAGAAATAATTCTGGAAATAGATGAAATAATGGAGAAAAAGGAAAATATCCGTTGTGCCGCATTTGTAAGAAAACTAGTCATCTAGAAAAAGATTGTTGGCACAAGGGAAAGTCACAATACCAATATTGCAAGAAGTTTGGTCATGTAGAAAAAAATTGTCGGTTTAAAGAAAAACATCAAGCTAGCAATACTAAAGGAGAAGATAAAGATAACAATCTATTCTATGCTTATCATGCTAGTTCATAAGAAAAAGGAGGTGATACATGGTATATAGATAGTGGTTGTAGTAATCACATGACAAGCAACAAAAATATATTTCGAGACATTGACATGACCGTCAAGTCTCAAGTTAGATTGGGAAATGGAAATTTAGTACCAGTCGAAGGTAAAGGAACCATTGCAGTAGAGACAAGAAAAGACACTCGTCTGATCAAGGATGTTCTACTAGTTCCTAGTCTACAAACAAACCTACAAGTATAGGCCAAATGATAGAAACAGGGTACTCCTTATTATTCAAAGGAGACTCTTGTATTATCTATGATAAAGGGGATAAGAGCATTGAGATTGTCAAAATAAAGATGCAACAACAAAGAAATTTTCTCATCTAGTGGCATTATACTACAGAAGTTGCTATGAAGGCTCAAACAAATGAGTCACTATTATGGCACAAGAGACTTGGTCATCTAAATTTCCATGAATTAAAACTACTAAAACAGAAAAATATGATGACCGATTTACCAGCTATTGAAGAAATAAAACAAGTCTGTAAAGGTTGTTTGCTTGGGAAACAAAAGAGAAAGCCATTCCCCTATTGCCAAGCATGGAGAGCTAAGGCACCATTGGAGTTGATTCACACTGATGTGTGTGGACCCATGAAGACACCAACCTTTGAGAAATGTAAGTATTTCATCCTCATCATTGATGATTATACCAGGATGATATGGGTATACTTTATGCGAGAAAGGTTGGAAGTATTCAATATTTTCAAAAGATTCAAAAACTTTGTTGAAAAACAAAGTAATTACAAAATTAAAGTACTAAGAAGTGATCGAGAAAAGGAATACACGTCGAAGCAGGTCAATAAATTCTGTGAAGATGAAGGAATAGAGCATCAGCTCACTGTTGGATATGCACTAGAGCAAAACGGGGTGTCTGAGAGGAAAAATCGCATGATAATGGAGATGGCCCGATCCATGCTCGAAGAGAAGAAAATGCCTAAGGTGTTTTGGGCAGAAGCAGTGCATACCGTAGTCTATCTACTCAATAGATGCCTGACCAAGACACTTCAAGATAAGACACTGATAGAAACTTGAAGCGAACGAAAGCCATCGACACGATATTTACGAGTATTTGGAAGCATTTGCTATGTGCACATTCCAGTAGTCAAAAGACACAAGCTAGAAGAAAAGACCGAGAAAGGGATCTTTCTGGACACAGTATGCAGTCTAAAGGTTACAGAATATATAATCTAAAGACATGAAAGCTAATGGTAAGAAGAGATGTCGACTTCAACGAAAATGTAGTATGGAATTGGGAGGAGCAGAAAGATGAGAAGCAAAACATTTTTGTCCCCAAAAGAAAGATCTATACAGAAGAAAGCAATGAAGAAGCAGAAAGCCCTCACTCAACACCAAGGTCACCAAGATCATCTACTTTCCAAGATTAACACAAACAAATCAAGTAGAAGATTTTTTTCCAGAATCACCTCCAATGAAAACTAGAGCATTAACATAAATATATAAGACCTGCAATTTCATTGCAATGGAACCTACGAGCTTTGAAGAAACTGTAACACAAGGTGTTTGGGTCAAGGTTATGGAAGAAGAGATCAAGATGATTGAAAAGAATGAAACTTGGGTGCTAACAGATCGTCCAAACAACAAAGATATTATTGGAGTAAAATGGGTATACAAAGTGGAAGTAAACCCAAATGGTTCCATTCATAAATATAAAGCAAAATTGGTAGCAAAGGGATACTCTCAGCTACCAGGAATCGACTACAACGAAACATTTGCGTTTGTTGCAAGATTAGACACATTCGGACATTAATAGTTGTAGCGGCACAGAAAGGTTGGAATATTTATCAGTTGGATGTCAAGTCAGCATTTCTGAATGGATATATAGAAGAAGAGATCTATGTCGAGCAACCCCCAGGATTCTTGGCCAAAGGGCAAGAAAAGAAGGTGCTGAGGTTAAAGAAGGCGCTCTATGGACTAAAATAGGCTCCTAAAACGTGGTATAGCAGAATTGATAAATACTTCACCAAGTTTGGATTCGGGAGGAGCAAAAGCGAGTCCACCCTCTATATCAAAAACCAAGGTACGAATGATACTCTCATCATGTCCTTATATGTTGATGATCTAATCTATATAGGAAACAATGAGAAAATGATACAAGAGTTCAAAGAAGACATGATGAAGACCTTCGAGATGATAGACCTGGGCTTAATGCACTACTTTCTCCGCATTAAAGTAAAACAAGAAAAGGACGTAATATTCATATGTCAGAAGAAACATACAAAGAATCTACTGAAGAAATTCAATATCAGCAACTGCAAGATAGTGAGTACACCACTAATGACTAATGAGAAGATTCAGAAGGATGATGAATCTCAAACCACAGATGGCTTAAGATATAAAAGTCTCATTGGAAGCTTTCTTTATCTAACAGCTGTAAGACCATATATAATGTATGCTACGAGTCTACTCTCCCGATTCATACAAAACCCAAGTTAAGTACACTTTGGAGCAACAAAAAGAATACTCAGATATTTTAGAGGAACTGAAGACTATGGCATATGGTACAGGCCATCAGAAGATTCATGACTAGTTGGCTATACCGATAGTGACCGGACTAGATTTGTGAATGATATGAAGAGCACATCAGGCTATGCCTTCAATCAAGGATCTGGTATATTCTCTTGGGCCTCAAAGAAGCAAGACACAGTTGCACAATCATCAACTGAAGCATAATATATAGCAGCAGCTGGGATAGTAAGTCAAGCAATTTGGCTTCGAAGAATTCTAGAAGACATGGGAGAAATTCAGAAAAAATCAACTACCATACTCTGTGACAACAAGTTAGCAATAGCGATGGCTAAGAATTCAATATTTCATAACATGACAAAGTACATTGCGATTAAATATCACTTTTATGAGAGCCAATAACGAACAAAGAAATCAATCTACAATATTGCAAGTCTGATGAACAGATTGCAAATATATTTACCAAAGTATTACCAAAGCCAAAGTTCGAGGCATTGCGAAGCATGCTTGGGGTCACCAAAAAATGCATCAAGGGGGAGTGTTAGAAAATGATGCAGTTTTTTAGAAGTTTTAAGAAAACAATAAAAATGTAGTTTTTTAGAATATTTTAGAAATTGATAAGAATATGTTATATTGTAGAAAATTCTAGAAAATAAATATTATAGAAGATATTTGTAAAAAAATCTGGTAGAATGAATTAGGACCACATGCAATGTAAACCTAGTAAAAGAATCTAGAAGGATAAATTAAAACCACACGTAATGATAGTTTAGAATTTTCCTCCACCTCCATTAAAGACTATAAATAGTTTGGGGTGGCTCATTTATATACAAGCAACAATAAGAAAAAATAATTAATTTCAAATAGTGTCTCTCATTCCCATATTTAAGTTCTTTTAGTATAACTCTCCATAAATAATATTTCTTTCTAAATTTCATATACTAACAAAGGCTACTCGGAATTTGATTTTTCGATCCATTAATTACTAGGAAAATCTCTCTCTCTCTCTCTCTCTCACACACACACACGCATCAAACCTTCACATTTGGCTATAAATTGGGGTTAGACAGGAAGAGAACCTGCCAAAAAAGAAGGGCTTTGGTTTCAGTTTTCTCATGGGTATGAAAACCATTTTAATATTATTGGGTTTTTTTTGGCGATAAATTCAATATTTTTTTTTTTTAACAAAAAAAGGGGGTATAAGGAACTTCCGATCAAACAAGCCATTTCCCAATTGGATTGTTCTTCTGCGAATGAAATTTCTGTTGATAACAACATTGATTTATGTGTCTAGAGCTGGACATCCAGTGGACTAGTACAAAACATAAATAAATAAATAAATAATTTAACAAACCCCACTCAACAGTCAAACTGAATCAATGAGGGAGCAGTACGAGGAACTCTGGCGACAAAATTTGATATGCTCAACAGGCAAATCACTTCGCAATGGCAACGATGCAATTTGCAAGAATGTTCATTTGTTGTTTCTGTGATGTAAGTTTTCGTCACTGATTGCTCCACCAACTTGCGAGGTATTCTTCATCGATGTTCTTTGCTTTGTCTTCCCGTCGAATGCTACTTGCAACGAAATCCAAATCCGGCATCGAAAAGTTACACTACCAGAAACGATCATTCAGTGACAAAAATTATCGATGGATAAAAATTCATTGCTATGAACAATGGATTTGTGATGGATTATTGACGAAAAAATTAGTAATGGATTTAGTGACGAAAAAATCCATCTCTAATTGTTCAGTCGCTAAATCTGTCGTTAATTTGTTAATTTTAGCAACAGAAAATTTCCGTCATTAATCTGTCACTAAAACTTTTCTAGACAAATTAGCGATGAAAAAATCAATCGCTAATTTTTTCGTCATTAATCCGTCGCTAAAACTTAAATTTTTTTTTGTTAAATATAATTTTTTGTTTTTATTAAATATAATTGTGTCTTTTTATTAAATATAATTTTTTCTTTTTATTAAATATAATTTTTCTTTTTATTAAATATAATTTTGTATTTTTATTAAATATATTTTTGTATTTTTATTAAATATATTTTTTTTGTTTTTATTAAATATAATTTTATGTTTTTATTAAATATAATTTTTTCTTTTTATTAAATATAATTTTTCTTTTTATTAAATATAATTTTGTATTTTTATTAAATATATTTTTGTATTTTTATTAAATATATTTTTTTTGTTTTTATTAAATATAATTTTGTGTTTTTATTAAATATAATTTTTTCTTTTTATTAAATATAATTTTGTGTTTTTATTAATTATAATTTTATATTTTTTAAATATAATTTTATTTTTTATTAAATAAAATTTTATATTTTTATTAAATTAGGGTATTATATTTTAATATTGAGAATTAGAAAGAAAGTATAGAAGTAGAAAAAAAAACTAATAATATAATGGTGATGGTGACATAGTGGTTAAGACTCTTCAGATCTCTCTCTCACACCCAGATTCGAACCGGGGTGTGAATATTTTTTCAACAAATTAAGAGTTGGGGCGGGGGCAGAGGCGGGGCAAGTTGAGGCCGGGGCAAGAGTGTGTGGGGGCAGGCGAGCAGGTCGGGCAACCGGGGCGGGCGTCCGGACTCGTGCACTTGGGTTTGCTCTTACTCACTCGAACGATGGATTAGTATTAATTTGAAAAAATATAAAATTAAATTACCAAGGTATTAACGACGAAAAATTTTCGTCGCTGAAATTTTTAAATTAGCGAAAGATTAAAGATGTATTTTCTTAACAATGGAAATTTTTCATCGCTAATTAGCGATATGACTTTCGATGATGGAATTTTTCATCGCTAATACTTTTAGCGACGGGAATTTTAGTATTAACGACGGATATTTCCGTCACTAATACCTATTTTTCTAATAGTGTTAGCGATGCAAACTTTTTGATGTAATCTTTTTGCATTGCAAAAGGCGTCGTGCAAATTCCTGATGCATTTTCTTATGTTTTCTGCGGCTATGTGTAGTCGCAACAGCACCATTTTTTTCAAGGTGAATTCAAAGAAAAATGCTATTTTTCATTATAATAATTTTAATTTTCCTAATTTGATATGTTCAATTTTTAATGGTTTGTAGTGTATATATAACCTAATGAAACTTTATAAAGTGGAAACATTGTAGTTTGATATGTTCAATTAAAGATACTTTAATTAAAGGGGAAACATTATCTAATTAAAATTTAAGGTACTTTAATTAAAGTGCAAACATTATCTAATTAAAATTTAAAATACTATTACTTTATAAAGTTTCATAATTAAACTTCCTTTAATTAAAGTTGACACTGACCATTGGCTTAATTAACATCGCATTGCCACAGTATCTTTAATTTCTACCGGATGCATCGATTTTTCCTTTTATTAGCGTCACTTCCTGTAATTAAAGTTTCGCTAGATTTTTTAATCAAAATTTAAATTTTAACTTTCGAAATAAAAAGAATTATGTTGAGAAATCTCTCTTTATAGAAGGTCTGATAGTAGTTCAAATCAAATTAGTCGGATTATTATAATTTTAAATATTGATTGATCAAGCACCAAAGAAAAGAATTCGCTTGGACTTTTGTTTGTTCGGTTTTTTAAAGCTTTTAATGTTTGATGTCAGTTTAATTAATGTTTCATAATTAATATTTATATAAAAATTATTATATTTTCTATATTTATTTATGATATTTAAAAATATCGCTAATAGATTCTTATTTCACTTTTATCAATAATTTTTATAGTGAAAATCTCAATTATTGTTTTCATATTTTCATTAACCTCAATATTCCAAATGGACCAATAGTACAACAACACATCTTTGATAAAGTGTGTATATATATGTGTGTGTGTGTGTGTGTGTGTGTGTGTATATATATATATGAGAATCGAATTTTGAATTCTCATGAAATACAAAAATATTCTAATCGTGTTGGCTGTGTCATTGAGGAAAAGTAAAAAACTTCCCTTTTCTAAAATGTGTAGAATAATTATTTTTCTAATCCCTTGTTTCGGCATAATCAACAGTGATTCTATTGTAACCCATATAATGTACGTCTCTTCTAAATTTTCTCTGAAATACAAAATGCATATAGAAATATGAACACAAAGACAAATAAATTAATAAAAAATAGCAGACAATAATTACCAATAAGAGATTAACACAAATATCAATACGAAGACTGCTTTAGAAGAGTGAGTGCGTGTGTGTGTACATAAACTCAACACAACATGTAGTTTGACCAGAGAATCTCCACATTCTTTTATCCTTCTTAGACACATTAAGGCTAAAATCATTGACACTCACTAACAACTGATCCACATGCTCGCTTTCAAAGAAGAATTTTTGAGATGTCATTTTACAGATAAATGAATGATTCTTGAGAATCCAAATTATAAGGATATAACAGGACTTAGAAATTTCTTAGCCAAAAGTTAAGTCTTAGAAATTAAACACTAAAGAGGGTTTAAATTTTTACAATCCTTATATAATTAAAAAAAAGGTTTTTTTTTTTTAAATAATAATAGAAAATACAAGCATTGGTATACTTTTTTTTGAATATTATCCTCCCAATATAAAATATTCAATTTTAAATCATAACTATTATTTACTAAAAAAGTTCATCACCAAACCTATAGGCACTTAAGCGGTTAACTTCACACAAATAAAAATTTAAAACGAAAGCTATTTTCTTTATTGGTAGGTAGAAAAGTGTAGTTGATCCATTCGAATGAAAATTAAATACTCTTCACCCCTTTGTAGCTTAGAGTGAGAAAATAAAACTGTAATGCTCAAATATTAAAAATTAAAAAAGTAATTGCTAGTATTCTTCAAACAAATGAAAATTAAGTATTCTTCGCCCCTTGTAGCTATTTTCACGTAGCTCGCAATGCATTTTGCATAATAAATGCCATTGAAAACTTTAGTGACACGTCTAATCAGTCTCTAACATTATCAGCGAATTTTACGACGACTTTTTGCTGTTGCAAATTCTGTGATACACATCTGCTTTTCTTCCCGGTGAAAATTTTGGGACAACCAACTTTGCAACATACAAGTATTTTTTATTGCAAATTGTGTTATTTTATCGTTTTGCAATGCTTTTTTGTATAATTTTGGTCGCAAAATTACCTCATAATAGTGCATTTTTTTGGTGCCTTGTACGTACTTATATTTTTATTCTCAACGTCCATTTATTTATCATTCAAAATTAGCATTGAATTTTCACAATCACTAGTATATTTGTTAATTTCTTGAAAAAATAGCATCCTGCATGGAAAACATGATATTCCCTATTGACTCATCTCAGCTCAAGTTCCCCTCTTTGTTTGTGTCATGCTAGGAATCTGAAAGTGAAAAATGTTATTATCTTTCTTTCATTTTTTGCTTAGAAAGTGAAAAGCATTTTTGTGCCGCGGAGTCGTATGACATCAATTTCAATTTCAATAGATTTTTCCATTAATAATCTTTTGTCTCTTACGTTGGCTGGCCGAAGGCTCCTCTCTTCGCTAGCCTCACATCCCCACCCTATCTGCCAACCCCCCCCCCCCCCAACCAAAAAAAAAAGATAAAAGAATTTTATTTTAAAGAAATTAATAAGAAAAGTCCCATGGCTAACAACAAAATATGGCACAAAACAATTATTAGCACTACAAACACCAACTTAAAATGCATATTAGCACATCAATCAAGCATATATATTGAAAATTCCCAAACATTTATTACTATTGAAACATATTAGTTTCAATATATCATTAAAATAATATTTACTAAACATATATAGTACAAAATCGAAAATTCACATAATTTTCAATCATTTCTGGTAAATTAAAATGTCTAAAATAAATTTGTTTCAATAATTTATTTCATATATATTCGTTTAGGGTAAAAGTTTCAATTCAACCATCATATACTCCCACCGAAACAAAATTGTGCATATATGACGTCAAATGTATATATTTCATATTTTTCCAAACATGTACACGCTACAATAAAAGGCCTTTATTGACAAAAGTTCACAAAAGGCCCTTAATGACCAAAAAAAAAAGGTCACTCGATTGTCACTAATACTCCATCACTAGAAGTGTTTAATAACCAAATGCAAAATATTATCACTGAAAGACTGAATTTAGTTATCAAGAAAAAGGTGACATTTAGTGACCATAGTCCCTAAAAGTGAACCGCTAGTCATATTAGAACGGGCAAAATCATGTCGACCGATGAGAGCAGTCGAGAAATGGTCGGCACCTGCTGAAACCACCGGTCCTGTCGACAGTAGCTTGAACTGGTAGTCTCACCGGTATCGCTAGCCTGAACCGGCAAACCCAGCACCGGTAGCCTGAATTGGCAGAACCACGGTTGGAGCCGCCAGAACCGTGAGAACCGGTAGGAGTCTACCAGTATAGACCTGGCCTAACAGTGCAATTGGACTAGTCTCCAGACTGTCCAATTGAAATGGTTTCAATGATACTTATATATAGCAGGAATTTTGTTTTCTCATCCAATGCGGGAAGATTACCACGACTCTTTTAGTAATGACAATTTTATACATTTAGTGACAACAGGTCGTCACTAAAAGTCGCCTAACAGATTTATTGACGACAAGTTCAGTGAACAAAAAAAGTCATCAATAAAAGTCGTCAGACATATTTAGTGGCCATAAATTCATTTGACTACAATTATACACATTTTTTCATTCTTGACACTGAACATAATGGTGACCAATATTTAATTATAACTTTCATTTTCATCCCTGAAAGGTACTTTTAGTGATCAGATTTTATAGTAACAACTTTTAATTTTTGATCACTAAAGACTTTTTTTTAGATAGTGACAACAAATACGCATATACATATGCATTAATATCCATGCAGATAAACAATTCAAAGCAAAAACACATTTTCCTAAATTTTTCATTTAATTAATTTTAATTTTATCCAAAAATATAAATAATAATATTCCATAAATTCCAAAAAAAAAATTATAAACAATGTCCAATGATTTTTAGACATAACAGGAAGTTGTGGTCTAGCGGTTATAACCGGTGCCATTTTTGGGTTTGATATTCTTTCAAACCAGAAAATCATTTGAGGAGAGTAGAATATGAATATTCTAGGTCGAATTTCTCGTGACTATCATTCAAAAGAACATGTATGCAAAATTTTGTGATGTCAGAATAACAATGGATGAAACTGCCATGAGACCTCTGTCTTTAAGATTTCACAAATTCCGACACTCTTTCAAGCATAAATTCAATCACCTTATACTTTGATACCAATGAAGATTACATCGGACAAGAATTAAAAAGAATTATCTCGATGCTCACAACGATGCAACGGATTCGGATTGAACACAATTGAATCACATGCTGGTGGCGGTATAAGATCACAGTCGGAAGTCACACTCAAATCACAACCGAAATTCTTTGATGATTTGTTTTGAAAGTTTCATCTCAAAGCGGTGGGTAGGAGATATGTCAGGTTGGGTTGGCCCATCATGGGCGTCCACCCGTGTTGACCTTTTCTCTCTCTTTCAACAAATATTAATATATTTTGAGAGATAAAAGTTAAAAAAGAATTAATTCTTTGAAAGTGAGAATACCAAACATAAGTAGAAAACATTTTTCTTCAATCTTTTCCTCTGATCCTATTTCTTTTTAAATTCTGTTTGTATACCAAATACTAACTAGATCTATACGCAAGTGAGTGGGTAGGTGTGAGATGATCTTTCTGGTGAAGAAAGCATGATGATCTTTCCACGAAATTATTGCTCTGTGCCATATAAAAAAGAAGACCACAGACAAGGGTAGCGACACTGGTGTCTCCAACATAAGCATATGGCCATGACTAGCTCCAATGATTGGAATATACATCAATCACTACAAAAAATATAGCCTTCTTTAAGTAGCATATAGACAAAGATATTCTGAATGCATCTTGTCATGCAGATACTATTGCAGCACATTCCATTATCTATGGCATCCATATCTTTTTTGTGAAACCACAGTAGCTAGCGGTGAGGTGGACACTGTAAGTACTTGGAAGCTTCCATATATAATTCTATGTAGAGGAGATATGATCTGTCGACCAAGAATTAAAAATAAAAAGAAAATCATCCACAGCTTTTTTTATTCAATAATTTGTAATGTGGTGTGGTGTGGTGCCATGTTTTTTTTTTTCTTTTGTGCGTTTATTATCTGTACTCATCAATTTTTTATTGGGTGACTGATTAAAGTGATATAATTTTACAAATAAGAGACATGAGGCATACATTTGAAATTTAAAAGTTTCATTATTTAGTTTGAAATTTAAATTTTAAAGTTACATTTAATAAATTATAATAATTAGTGAATTTTAAATTTTAAAATTATATTTTATAATCACACGTTGATATGAGTGATATATATTATATTTACAAAAATAGGAATAAAACGCATCGTTAGTTAAGTCTTTTATAAAGATTTTAATAAATTGGTTAATTTAGATAACCGTATCAAATTAACCGTTTAACTTGTTCAAACCAAATTATCAATTTTTGTTTTATTAGATTAGGTTATGGTACGACAATTGCATATTCGAATTAAATTCGTTATTTCAGTGTTGATTATTTTGGTTATGATTTGATCGAATGCAAACTCCTAACCAGCACCCCCACCCAACAAAAAAAGATAAAAGAATTTTATTTTAAAGAAATTAATGAGAAAAGTCCCATGGTTAATAACAAAGTACGGCATAAAACAATTGCTACATAAAAATTCTTATTTTCATGTGTGGGTGTCAATTATGGGCTGTAGTACATGAAAAGCTTGCAAGCAACCATGGCCATGAAAAGTTGAGAATTGTTATAAGCCTCCCTAAGTAAAATATGCGTACTTTGGGTTTTTCATGGTATTTTCCTTTCTTTCTTCCCTATGTTTCTCTTACAATTAAATGGCTCCATAACCACTACACAGTTTCATGGATATGTTTCATTATATATATTAAACTCTATATTAAGTAATCCTGCAAGCTTCTTAAAGCGTATGTATGATAATTATAAATAAGAAAAGCAAACAACATGTTTTTTGTTTGCCACCTTGTGTTACTTTGTACCATTAAAACGGAAGCGGCTAGCTCCGTGTGTGTGTGTTGTAATATAAGAAATAAAATAGACCTGAGCAGGCATAGCATTGTCTGTGTAATTATATATCTAGTAGATTTTTCTGGTCAAATATATTTTTACTTTGCTGGTTTCAATTTATTTACTAATTGCATACTTCGAGTTATACAACATTTATTATATACTCTAAAATTTTCAAACTTCGAATAAACTAATAAAATAAATAAATAAAAATACATTTATAAATTAATAAATGCCTAATCAAGGCCAAGTTTTGAAATACAGTCTATTTTCATCTTTTTTAGGTAAATGTTACATTCGATACTAGAATTTATTAATAAAATATCAATTTTATACTTATTTGAAAAAACAACTCTATATTTTATAGCTAAAAGTTTATCTTAATTAAGAATATTAAAAGTAGAATAGTATAAAAAATTAGCCGGATATGAGAAGAGCAAGAGGGGGTTTCAAAATGACCAATGACTAAATTTGTTGCACAAATCAACCACAAGCCTCAAGGATTTATTTTTTTTTTATTTTTTTTATAATTAAATTGAATGACAGCAAATTTATTAAATCCCTGCAATACCCCACAAACACAGGACATTATAAGAGATGTAAGTTACTCTGCGGAGGTATTAGTTCTTTGCTCCCTTTGGGGGCTTTTGCTTTCAATACTCAAATCCTTTGTCAACTTATGTTTGTGCGCAGCAGATTTGGTTATCTTTGGTTGTCATCTTCTACTTGCAATTCAACTTGCTTTGGCTTTGGGCTGATGTTTTTCTCTTTTCTTTTTTCCTTAGTCTTGATTCTGTAGGCAGGTGTAGCTGGTTTGAGGGGGCTTCTAGTGTGTTTTGAGCCCATGGTTCACTAGCCTATCTTTTCAATAAAATATAAGTTTTTGCTTATCAAAGAAAGGGGGGGGGGGAGGGTAGATGGAGTCAAGCCTATATATGTGTTGGGGCATAGAGTAAAGTTATGGTTACATTTTTGAAAAATGCAAAAAATAGAAGAAGGATCAAAATATGAAGTTTAAATCTTTCGTTTGGGAAGATGTACATTTTATATCGGTTAAATTAGAAATCATTTACCCAGTTACTCATTTTAGGGGACAAAAAGCTTACAAGCAGATCAAAATCAATACTAGGACTAAATTCAAATACTGAAAATATTTTTAATATGGAACTCTATAATTAACATATTAGGGTCGTATGTTGTCCGTCGGATAAGTGGAGAATTGGATAAATTTGATTAAAAATTCAAGAAATATCGTCATAAATAATCATTTTCTCCATTCAATTCAAAAATAAACCAGTAGTAAGCATGTAGCCGAGAATAGGAGTCCCTAAATCTCCATGACTCACTGAGGACGTTATATTCTCTTCAACTCCTTAAACGCAACTGCATCATATTATACACTCCCGATGACCAAGGTCGCAATTCTGAAAAATATCTTATTAATTACTACTATTAGTGAAGGCTATGTGTGATGCAAACTTTTTGATGTCCTCTTTTTGCATTGCAAAAGGGGTCGCGAATTTATGATGCATTTTCGTATGTTTTCCATGGCTATGTGTGGTCGCAACAGCACCATTATTTTCAAGGTGAATTCGAAGGAAAATTCTATTTTTCATTATAAAAATTTTTATTTTCATAATTTGATATGTTCAATTTTTATTGATTTGTGGTGTGTGTGTGCATTCAATGTAATAATTAATTTTTTTTTTATTTTTTACAGAAAATTTTCTTGAAATTTATGTGAGAACTCAGAAAAATGTTTTTTGATTTCATAGAATGATGTAATTTAACATAATATCCTTACGAGTCAGTGTAGGTAAATTACATGAATTAAAGTGGCAACAGACATTAAAGATACTTTAATTAAAGTGGAAACATTATCTAATTAAAGTTGACACTGACCATTGACTTAATTAGCATCACATTGCATTGCAACAGTATCTTTAATGTCTACCGGATGTCTACATCTTTCCTATAGTTAGCATCACTTCCTTTAATTAAAGTTTCCAAATAGGCCAACAGTATAACAACACATCTTTGATTAAAAAAAAAATTAAATATGAATTGAATTTTGAATTTTAATTAAATGCAAATATATTCTACTTGTGTTGGCTGAGACTTGGAGGAAAAGTAAAAAAAAAAAAAAAAAAAAAAAATCCCTCTTCTAAAAAGTGTAAGAATAATTAAATCAACAGTGATTCTATTGTTACCAATATAATATAGGTCTCCTCTAAATATATGATGGATTGCTGTGAAAACAAATTAAATTTGAATTAAATGATATATAGTTGTAAAAAAAATTATCTCAAATTTCAATTTAGCATTTAATGAATATTACAAGCATTCACCTCATTAATAACTAAGTGAATCATTTGATGGAGATTTTAGACATTTCCACTTGTCTATGTTATAATATATTCTATTTAGTTCAAATTTTCTCTGAAATACAAAATGCATATAGAAATATGAACACAAAGACTAATAAATTAATTAAAAAATAGTAAACAATAATTACCAATTATATATTAACACAAATATTAACACGAAGACTAGTTAAGAAGAGTGTGTGTGTGTGTATATATATACATATATATTCAACACAACATGTATATTACTATTACATTAGCAAATTTTGAATTGATATATGTATCATATTTCTTCATATGGGTAGCTTTGTAAAGTGCAATTCTGCCCTATTTCTCTACTATTTCTAATTCGTGAAATTAAAGTGTTATCAATACAAAAAAGACTAATAAATTAATTAAGGGTATATATTAATTACCAATTCCTATTCCTTCCTTGCAAATGATTTGGATCCATAAGTGTGTATGTATACTTTTATTGGGATCTACTTTGTTTTCCTGCTTGTGATTGTTCATGCAAAACAGATTCACTTAACCTCTATCTTATTATCATGTTATAATGATATGAGTAAACAATATATATCTCTCTAAAAATGCTCTTACATGTAGAGGTGAGAGCGGGCCGGGCTGGGACGGCTCCGCTCTGGTTCCAGACGGTCAATGGTACCACGGGCTAGTTTGGCCGCGGTTCCAAGGCCACCCGATTCTGGGCTGGGCCGGGCCCAAAAATTTTCCTTAGAACCGGCCCGGTCCGGTGAACCAACCCGGTTGAACTGGGCCATTTCAACGATCTCATTTTTTTTTTGGTTTTTTTTTTCTTTTTTATGGTTTTTTTTAATACCTGGGGGAGTTGTTTTTATTTTCTTTATTTTTTTTATTTTTTTTAACTTGGTGTGTGTGTAACACCGACT
Organism: Dillenia turbinata; assembly: GCA_037126225.1. Classification (NCBI taxonomy): domain Eukaryota; kingdom Viridiplantae; phylum Streptophyta; class Magnoliopsida; order Dilleniales; family Dilleniaceae; genus Dillenia; species Dillenia turbinata. The sequence goes on along the minus strand of JBAMMX010000014.1, from coordinate 20,358,293 downwards.
CTCAATGTATTCTATAGTGAATTCCCTTTCATATATATGTGTATATATATATAATATTTCTACTACTATGTTCATAAATTTTCACTAAGAAAATTTTCCTGATAAATCAACCTTAGATATTTGACGGTAAAATACAAATTGAATCAATTTTGACTCAAAGAGATTCAAAACATTAATTTCACATTAAATAAATTAAATTAGGCCTAATATAAAATTTTGGATCTAGTGTGTAATTATGAAAATTTTAGGGGTCAAATTAGAATTTTTATAAGTCAAAGGACTTGTTAGCAATTAACAAAACTTAAATGAAATGTGACAAGTGTATTCTTGTATTGAACAAGTGTTATAGTGAGGAGGACAAGTGTTGGCAAAATGGAGATGAGAAAGGCAAGGTGGGCCAATGAGAACACATGCACATGAAAACCAATAAGAACACATGCAATAATCAAAATGATCCTATGGTTTAGATTAATTGGAGATTTGATCCTAGGGTGGTGAGTTATTAACACAATAATAAAAGAAGAAGGCCTTAGAATGGTTGTTCATTCTTCCCAATTCGTGAGAACAAAGAGAGAAGCAAGAGAGGAAGGCCAAGAAAGTGAGGTAAGAAATTTTATCCTGTCTCACTTTAAATTTTATTTCTGTCCGTGATTTAATCTCTGTTTTAAGGCATCTTAGTGCCAGAATTTGAAAATGTGCTAGTTATATGAATTGTAGATCAAAGTCTTATCTTTCCAACGAGATAAGAATCACCAAAATCAGATGCTTGTACCAAAAGTTATGGCACTTTTCCTGAAACTCGACATAGAAGTGTCCTGTTTCGAACCTTGAGAGTGGTGAGTAAAAACGACCCCTCTCCAGTCTTATTTTGAAGAAACACAAAACATGAAAGTTATAGATATACTTCTTGCCTATAACATATAAAAATTTCAGCCATTTCGCACGAGGAAATTGAAATTTATACAATTTTCCTTAAAACTGTGTTGACAGAAACTTTATGTTTCACTAAAACGTATCAGTCTTGTTCGTGAATTTTGTTGAACCACTTCTAGGCATATTTGGATAAAACTCAAAACACAAAAGTTGTAGATCTACATCTTAGCTATAACATATTAAAATTTCATTAGACTTTGGTGAGTAGAACGAAAGTTATGGCTTCTGCACAAAAACTGGACAGAATCCAAAACTTAAATATGACAGTAACAAAATTTGGCTTACCGGGAATTCTGTGATTTGAATCTGAGGAAGTGTGCAAAATGAAAGTTATAATGCTATCTCTTAGCTTTAAAATGAGATAAAAACCATCTGATTTGGACTAGTATAGCCAAAGTTATAGTCTGTTTTCCATGACTGCGCAGGTTAAAAAAATCTGCAGACTGTTTGTCTCCCTAAGAGTTATTTGAGTTGAACGGAGGGAGCACTTGATTTACACTTTGTGGAGATATTGGGGAGTGTATTATCCCCCCCTAACTGTGAGTGGGACTTGACATCTACTTTTAATTGATACCGTGTTTTAAAAAGCTTTCAAAGGCATGATTTAAAATGGTATGATTGACCTATTTTCCTAGATTTATGAAAATGTTTTGTGATATATGGAGTGTACCAACTTGTTTATATCGATATGCATCTATGATTTTGACACTTGATGATTGTGCCACACTTTGATATATCCACATGATTTTATACTTCCATTGCATATTGGCACATGATTTTGACATGCTATGGCTTGAGATTTGGTTTGAGATATGTGATTTGGGCTGGATGCTCCTGTGGATACTGTGATGATGATGATATGCTTCCTATGGCATTCCGTAGCTACGAAGGACATTTGGTAGAGGCACCTGTTGTGCCCGGATACGCCTCTGCAGGGGGTATCCGCCAGATTGTCATACATATTGTACGGACAGTCGTCGGTTGAACCACTTCGGGGAGGACCTTGGTAGGCTAGCACCGGCGGGTTTCCATACACGCTTGATCCTTGATATGTGTGCGATATATATATATACAGGCTAGTTGGAGTAGTCTGTGGCCAACGTTGGGGTGGAGAGCCTTATTTTATTACTTGCACCGTGAAAACCCCCAACGTTGCCCGTCCTTGGCCATGGTTGGCCTTTGCCGGGATATTTTCGGCCGGCTCTACATGATATGATGGACATGCATAATGGATGCATATTTGATTTGATACGTATGTTGTGAATGATTTATTGAGATGTCATAATATTTTTGCATACCATGGATTTATTGGGACATAATTTTGACACTCCTAATTCACCCGAAAATTAATTGTAGCATGTCATCCCCCCGACTTGCTGAGTACCAACCCCCCCTCTCTATGGTACTCACCCCTCACATTCCCCTCCTACAGGTGTAGACTCGGACTGAGAGATTTGTGCGCATTGTTGTATTGGATATTCTTGGAGACTACTGGGCTGGGGTATGACTACCTGCTCTTCCGCTATATATATATTGAGGTTATTGTATCATTTGAGGAAGTTAGAATGACCATTATATTTGTTTAAATTGGGATGACTGTGTTTAAAATTTTTCTAGTCTGTATAAGTTTAACTCTCACTTGTTTTAATTTGCATTGAGGCATACATGTATTATTTTTATTTCTTGGGGATCTCTGTGATTTGGAAACCTGGATTTTGTGAATATCGACAGCCTTACGGTGCTTCGATGTGCGGGACGTGGTGCCCGTGCATCGAGGTGCCGCGGCGGGCTGGTCACGTGCCCGGCTCGGGTGTGGGTCGGGGCGTGACAGGCCTCGGTTGGTATCAGAGCTCTTGGTTAGAGTTGAGTTTGAGAAACTGATTTCGAAAATATCCCCAAGTAAATCTAATTTTGAAAGTCCTCAATGAATGTGAGAGTTATAGTACAGTCATGAAATCCCAGTACATGGTCATAGGCAGATAAGTTCATCCATTTTTAGAGGGTTGGATATGGGTCATATCTAACCTAGTATACCTTATCCATTGGTTCCGATGCCAAGTTGATTTCTTTTAGGGGGTTAGTTATTCCATAACTAACCCTAATTCTTATATATCTGTCTGATTAGTGCCTTTTTCCTTGCAGAAGTATACGACTAGGCGAGGTACCCACTTCTTACCTATTGAGCCCCCTAGTGTACCAGAGGACGTGTCTTCCTCACACGGTTCTCCTTCAGTGCCTACACCACCGGCCACCACGGCCGCAGATCTACCACCACCGCCACCGTTGGATGCCTACCGACAGGTATTCGAATGGTACGCTGCCCATGGCATTCAGATGCCACCACCACCACCACCACCGATGGCCGAGCCAACCCCTATGGCCGTGCCACGACCAGTCGCACCGGAGCCTCCACCGGTTATCGGTCTATCTGCAGTTTCTATACCCAGCGACGATACTTCTTCGACGTTGAGACGGATTCACGAGCTCACCAGCTCGTGAAGGAGGCGAGACAGCTAGGCTGTACCGAGTTCTCTGGGGTGGGTGATTCCACTGCTGCGAAGCACTGGATCAACCGCACCCGCCGAGTGTTGACAGACCTTGGCCTGAGTGAGGAGTTCAGACTCCGAGTGGCCGAGAGATTATTGGATGGAGATGCCCTCTCATGGTGGGAGGCAGTTTGTGATGATGCAGCGGAGCCCAGGAGTTGGGAGGACTTTCTGCGGGAGTTCAACCGCAGATATTTTTCAGCGTTCCAGCAGAACAGGAAGAGGACGGAGTTCCACCACCTGCGGCAGGGGACTCGGACTGTGACCGAGTATGAGGCCGAGTTGAGGAGACCGCCGCTTTTGTTCCCGGACCTAGCCACACCCGGGTCAGTTGAGGTTCAAGTTTGAGGATGGCCTCAACTTGAACATCCGGAGGTATATGACGGTGACCCCTAACTTCTCATTTCCAGAGATAGTAGACTCAGCACTCCGGGCTGAGGAGATCGTCCATGCTGAGGGACGACAAAGAGAGAGCAGGGAGCAGAGGAGGAAGAGGCATGAGTTTTCTGAGGGCCAGAGTTCGAAGAAGGGGAGGACCTCAGGGTTTCGCGGGGACCCTTCTCAGAGGCAGGGATCGCAGTCCCAGGGGTTTAGAGCACCAGCCCCGAGTGCCTCCACTCAGACTACAGCTCGACGACACCCTTTTTGTCGTCGATGTGGCAGACATCACCCCTTCGGAGCTTGTGGGGTGACAGTGATTTGCTTCCAGTGTGGGAGACCGGGGCACATCAAGAGCCAGTGCCCTGATCTTGGAGCAGGAGGTCGCGCGTTCTATTCAGTCGAGTGCTCCACGAGGGGGATAGCAGGAAGCACCGGCACACTCTAGCCCCATAGCCCCACGAGCAGTAGCTGGGAGTAGTATGGCACCGGGACCATCGCGGCAGCAGCCGAGGGCTCAGGCCCGAGTGTACGCGATGACGCAGGAGGATGCGCAGACGAATCCCGATGTCATTATTGGTACTCTCCCTTCTGACTCACACACTTAGAGCTTTCCCCTGTACTTTTATTTTGAGACTCATCATAAGCCAAAGCCTTAGAGGCTTGACTATGTTGGTTGTACTTACTTTTGAGATATATATGATGAGCATCTATTTCCACCTTTATCTAAATTGATCTTTTTATTTTCCCCACATTTAGGAACTATGAGGATTTATGGAGTTGACGCCCGTGTCCTTATTGACACCGGGTCGAACTACTCGTATGTGAGAGCGTCCTTTGCCCACCTGATGGGTAAGCCTTTGACGCCACTTGGAGAGGAGATATTGGTTTTCACACCTCTCGGTGAACAGTTTTTTAGAGATTCAGTCTATAAGGGGACAGAGGTCATGATTGGAAACACCGTACTTGAGGCAGATTTGATCCCTTTGGACTTGACCGATATTGATGCCATCCTTGGCATGGATTGGCTGAGCAGACACAGAGCCTCCGTTGATTGTTTCACTAAGGAGGTTGAGTTCCGGAGATCGGAGGGACTTACTTTGAGGTTTTCTGGCAAGAGGAGAGTATTGTCTCGCTGTGTTATTTCGATGATGGAGGCCAGGAGGTTAATACGCCGAGGCTGCACGGCGTACTTGGCCCATGTTGTGGATACTACTGTGAAGGAACCGAGGAATGAGGATGTCCCTGTAGTACAGGAGTTTGCGGATGTTTTCCCTGAGGAGCTACCCGGCCTTCCACCGGCTCGGGAGTTTGACTTTGAGATCGATATAGCTCCGGGAACCGCTCCTATATCTATTCCGCCATACAGAATGGCGCCAGCTGAGCTGAGACAGCTCAAGGTCCACGCAGAATTACCTCGGACAAGGGTTTTATCCGTTCGAGCACTTCGCCTTGGGGTGCTCCGGTGTTGTTTGTAAAGAAGAAGGACGAGACCCTACGGCTGTGCATGGACTAGGGGGAGTAGAATAAGGTGACCATCAAGAACCGGTATCCTCTGCCACGTATTGATGACCTATTTGACCGGCTTCGTGGTGCACGGGTCTTTTCGAAGATCGATTTGCGGTCTGGTTATCACCAGTTACGGATTCGGGCCGAGGACGTGCCCAAGACTGCATTCCGCACTCGCTATGGTCACTTTGAGTTTTTAGTGATGCCGTTTGGGTTGACTAATGCTCCAGCAGCTTTTATGGATTTAATGAACCGGGTTTTCCACGACTACCTGGATCGATTCGTCATTGTATTTATTGATGACATTCTGGTATACTCACGGAGTGATGAGGAGCATGAACAGCACCTGAGGGTGGTTTTACAGACTCTCCGTGAGCAGCAGTTATATGCCAAATTCACCAAGTGTGAATTTTGGCTAAGGGAAATTGGATTTCTGGGCCATATTGTTTCTGCGGAGGGGATTTTTGTTGATCCGCAGAAAGTAGAGGCCATATTGAGGTGGGAGCAGCCACAGACCGTTACTGAGGTCCGGAGTTTTCTTGGACTTGCTGGTTATTATAGACGATTTGTAGAGGGTTTCTCGAGGATTGCTGCTCCACTCTCTCGATTGACGAAGAAAGACGTCAAGTTCTGTTGGGATGACCGCTGTGAGGCGAGTTTTCAGGAACTCAAACAGCGACTGACGTCGGCACCTATCTTGGCTCTCCCTACAAGCGGCAGAGAGTATGTTGTGTACAGTGATGCCAGCCGGCAGGGGCTGGGTTGCGTATTGATGCAGGATGGACGGGTGATCGCTTATGCTTCGAGACAGTTAAAGAAGCATGAGGCGAACTACCCTACTCACGATCTTGAGCTGGCAGCCATAGTCTTCGCACTGAGGATATGGCGGCATTACTTATATGGAGTTACCTGTAGGGTCTTCACAAACCATAAGAGTTTGAAGTATTTATTTACTCAGAGAGAGCTAAACCTAAGACAGAGGAGATGGTTAGAGCTGCTGAAAGACTACGACTTGGTTATTGACTACCATCCAGGTAAGGCAAATGTAGTAGCAGATGCCTTGAGCCGGAAGTCATCTTCTTCTACCACTTCTCAGGCAGTAGATAGAGCCTACATCTTCTGCTTGGTAGGACTCCGAGCTTTGGGAGTCAGCTTGGCCAGCGATGAGCAGGGTACACTGCTAGCCAGATTTGAGGTGCGGCCTACACTACTTGACCGCATCAGAGAGCTTCAGGGTACAGATGTAGAGCTCCAGACTATTCACGATCGGATCCGCCGAGGAGAGGGCGGGGATTTCCGAGTCCGTGCTGATGGACTCGTGGTGTTCAGAGACAGAGTGTGTATTCCAGGTGATGTTGAGCTTCGACGTGCTATCCTTGAGGAGGCACACTCTTCGGCTTATGCTATGCATCCCGGGGGTACAAAGATGTAACGCACCATCAGAGGCAGTTATTGGTGGTCGGGCATGAAGCGGGAGATAGCAGAGTTTGTAGCACGGTGCTTGGTGTGCCAGCAGGTGAAGGCTGAGCACCAGAGACCAGCAGGTATTTTACAGCCGCTTCCCATTCCTGAGTGGAAGTGGGAACATATTACCATGGATTTTGTGATGGGGTTACCGAGGACATCCACGCAGCATGATGCGATTTGGGTGATTGTCGATCGACTCACCAAATCTGCACACTTTATCCCCATCCGTGGTGACTACTCTTTGGAGGCGCTGGCACGTCTCTATATGGACACCATAGTACGACTTCACGGGGTGCCTGTGTCGATTGTTTCAGACAGGGACCCCAGGTTCACGTCTAGGTTCTGGCCCAAGTTGCAGGAGGCATTGGGCATTAGACTGAACTTTAGCACAACCTATCATCCTCAGACAGATGGCCAGTCAGAGCGTACGATTCAGACACTCGAGGATATGCTTCGGGCTTGTGTTATTGACTTTCATGGTAGCTGGGATCGGCATTTACCACTTGTAGAGTTTGCATATAATAACAGCTACCAGACAAGTATCGGGATGCCTCCATACGAGGCATTGTATGGGAGGCAATGCCGCACACCTTTATGCTGGGACGAAGTCGGTGAAAGGCACCTCAGCAGTGTGGAGCTTGTTGAGGAGACGAGGGAGAAGGTCAGGATTATCCGACAGAGGATGAGAGCCGCCCAGGATCGACAGAAGGCATATGCAGACCGTAGGCGGCGACCACTAGAGTTTCAGAAAGGAGACATGGTTTTCTTGAGGATCTCACCCGGGAAAGGGGTGATCCGTTTCAGACAGCGGGGCAAGCTGAGCCCCAGGTATATTGGGCCCTTCCGTATTCTGGAGAGGATCGGAAGTGTGGCATACAGATTGGAGCTGCCAGAGGAGTTGGCACGTATTCACGATGTGTTCCATGTCTCGGTGCTTAGGAGATATATGCCTGACCCTTCTCATGTTTTAGAACCTCCACCAGTTGAGCTACGGGAGGACCTGAGTTTACCTATACAACCTGTAGCAATCCTTGACCAGCAGATCCGTAGACTGCGAAGCAAGGATGTTCCGTTGGTACGCATTTTGTGGCGTAGCGACCAGGTCGAGGAGGAGACTTGGGAGCCCGAGGAGACTATGAGGGGACAGTACCCTCATCTATTTACTGAGTAATTTTCCTTTCCCTATATGGTTTTCTTTTAGTTTCGGGGACGAAACTTGTTTTTAGGGGGTTAGGAAAATGTAACACCGACTCTCAATGTATTCTATAGTGAATTCCCTTTCATATATATGTGTATATATATATAATATTTCTACTACTATGTTCATAAATTTTCACTAAGAAAATTTTCCTGATAAATCAACCTTAGATATTTGACGGTAAAATACAAATTGAATCAATTTTGACTCAAAGAGATTCAAAACATTAATTTCACATTAAATAAATTAAATTAGGCCTAATATAAAATTTTGGATCTAGTGTGTAATTATGAAAATTTTAGGGGTCAAATTAGAATTTTTATAAGTCAAAGGACTTGTTAGCAATTAACAAAACTTAAATGAAATGTGACAAGTGTATTCTTGTATTGAACAAGTGTTATAGTGAGGAGGACAAGTGTTGGCAAAATGGAGATGAGAAAGGCAAGGTGGGCCAATGAGAACACATGCACATGAAAACCAATAAGAACACATGCAATAATCAAAATGATCCTATGGTTTAGATTAATTGGAGATTTGATCCTAGGGTGGTGAGTTATTAACACAATAATAAAAGAAGAAGGCCTTAGAATGGTTGTTCATTCTTCCCAATTCGTGAGAACAAAGAGAGAAGCAAGAGAGGAATGCCAAGAAAGTGAGGTAAGAAATTTTATCCTGTCTCACTTTAAATTTTATTTCTGTCCGTGATTTAATCTCTGTTTTAAGGCATCTTAGTGCCAGAATTTGAAAATGTGCTAGTTATATGAATTGTAGATCAAAGTCTTATCTTTCCAACGAGATAAGAATCACCAAAATCAGATGCTTGTACCAAAAGTTATGGCACTTTTCCTGAAACTCGACATAGAAGTGTCCTGTTTCGAACCTTGACAGTGGTGAGTAAAAACGACCCCTCTCCAGTCTTATTTTGAAGAAACACAAAACATGAAAGTTATAGATATACTTATTGCCTATAACATATAAAAATTTCAGCCATTTCGCACGAGGAAATTGAAATTTATACAATTTTCCTTAAAACTGTGTTGACAGAAACTTTATGTTTCACTAAAACGTATCAGTCTTGTTCGTGAATTTTGTTGAACCACTTCTAGGCATATTTGGATAAAACTCAAAACACAAAAGTTGTAGATCTACACCTTAGCTATAACATATTAAAATTTCATTATACTTTGGTGAGTAGAACGAAAGTTATGGCTTCTGTACAAAAACTGGACAGAATCCAAAACTTAAATATGACAGTAACAAAATTTGGCTTACCGGGAATTCTGTGATTTGAATCTGAGGCAGTGTGCAAAATGAAAGTTATAATGCTATCTCTTAGCTTTAAAATGAGATAAAAACCATCTGATTTGGACTAGTATAGCCAAAGTTATAGTCTGTTTTCCATGACTGCGCAGGTTAAAAAAATCTGCAGACTGTTTGTCTCCCTAAGAGTTATTTGAGTTGAACGGAGGGAGCACTTGATTTACACTTTGTGGAGATATTGGGGAGTCTATTATCCCCCCCTAACTGTGAGTGGGACTTGACATCTACTTTTAATTGATACCGTGTTTTAAAAAGCTTTCAAAGGCATGATTTAAAATGGTATGATTGACCTATTTTCCTAGATTTATGAAAATGTTTTGTGATATATGGAGTGTCCCAACTTGTTTATATCGATATGCATCCATGATTTTGACACTTGATGATTGTGCCACACTTTGATATATCCACATGATTTTATACTTCCATTGCATATTGGCACATGATTTTGACATGCTATGGCTTGAGATTTGGTTTGAGATATGTGATTTGGGCTGGATGCTCCTGTGGATACTGTGATGATGATGATATGCTTTCTATGGCATTCCGTAGCTACGAAGGACATTTGGTAGAGGCACCTGTTGTGCCCGGATACGCCTCTGCAGGGGGTATCCGCCAGATTGTCATACATATTGTACGGACAGTCGTCGGTTGAACCACTTCGGGGAGGACCTTGGTAGGTCTAGCACCGGCGGGTTTCCATACACGCTTGATCCTTGATATGTGTGCGATATATATATATACAGGCTAGTTGGAGTAGTCTGTGGCCAACGTTGGGGTGGAGAGCCTTATTTTATTACTTGCACCGTGAAAACCCCCAACGTTGCCCGTCCTTGGCCATGGTTGGCCTTTGCCGGGATATTTTCGGCCGGCTCTACATGATATGATGGACATGCATAATGGATGCATATTTGATTTGATACGTATGCCGTGAATGATTTATTGAGATGTCATAATATTTTTGCATACCATGGATTTATTGGGACATAATTTTGACACTCCTAATTCACCCGAAAATTAATTGTAGCATGTCATCCCCCGACTTGCTGAGTACCAACCCCCCCTCTCTATGGTACTCACCCCTCACATTCCCCTCCTACAGGTGTAGACTCGAACTGAGAGATTTGTGCGCATTGTTGTATTGGATATTCTTGGAGACTACTGGGCTGGGGTATGACTACCTGCTCTTCCGCTATATATATATTGAGGTTATTGTATCATTTGAGGAAGTTAGAATGACCATTATATTTGTTTAAATTGTGATGACTGTGTTTAAAATTTTTCTAGTCTGTATAAGTTTAACTCTCACTTGTTTTAATTTGCATTGAGGCATACATGTATTATTTTTATTTCTTGGGGATCTCTGTGATTTGGAAACCTGGATTTTGTGAATATCGACAGCCTTACGGTGCTTCGATGTGCGGGACGTGGTGCCCGTGCATCGAGGTGCCGCGGCGGGCTGGTCACGTGCCCGGCTCGGGTGTGGGTCGGGGCGTGACAGTGTGTGTTTTTTTTAGTCCAGTTGCATTGGGTTTTTTTTAGTTGGATTTTTTATTAATTTTTTAATGAACTAAAAATGCAAAAAGAAATATACAAGAAATTTTTAGAGTGATTCCATCAAATTTGGTATATGTATATTACCAAACCTTCGCTTGAATTTTTAAATCCACTAATTTAATATAGTTACGTTTGATATTTTTATAAAAATAATCTTTTTAAAATAAATATTTACTTTTTTTACACTAAAAATTTATTATTCATCTTCTTCCTCCTCCATCCCCACGCTAATGTTCATGTCTTGTTATGTTTTTCCCATATCTAAACAATTCTTTATGTAAATTTGAGATTCTAAAAAGTTGTCTTTCAATTTTCAGCGACAGAAATTACTTACAGAAAAAAATCCGTCGCTATTAGTGATGGATTTGTAATGGATTAGCGACGAATTTAGCGACGGAAAAATCCGTCGCTAATTTTTCCGTCGCTAAATCCATCGCTAAAATTAGCGATGGAAAATTTTCGTCACTAATTTTTTCATCGCTAATCTATCGCTAAAACTTAATTTTTTTTGTTAAATATAATTTTTTTTTGTTTTTATTAAATATAATTTGTATTTTTATTAAATATAATTGTGTATTTTTATTAAATATAATTTTATGTTTTTATTAAATATAATATTATCTTTTTATTAAATATAATTTTTTATTTTTACTAAATATAATTTTTAATTTTTATTAAATATAATTTTTAATTTTTATTAAATATAATTTTATATTTTTATTAAATATAATTTTGTATTTTTATTAAATATAATTTTTTGTTTTTATTAAATATAATTTTGTATTTTTATTAAATATAATTTTGTATTTTTATTAAGTATAATTTTGTATTTTTATTAAATATAATTTTATATTTTTAAAAATAATTTTGTATTTTAATTGAATATAATTTTGTATTTTTATTAAATATGATTTTTTTGTTTTTATTAAATATAATTTTGTATTTTTATTAAATATAATTTTATGTTTTCATTAAATATAATTTTTATTTTTATTAAATATAAATTTATCTTTTTATTAAATATAATTTTGTATTTTTATTAAATATAATTTTGCATTTTTATTAAATATAATTTTATGTTTTTATTAAATAAAATTTTATATTTTTATCAAATAAGGGTACTGTATTTTTAATATTGAGAGTTACAAATAAAGTATAGAAATAAAATAAAAATAAACTAATAACACAAATATAATGGTGGTATGGTGATTAAGACTCTCAAGTTCTCTCTCTCACACTCGAGTTTAAATATGGGTGGGAGCATATTTTCAGCACATTTTCAACATAATTAGGCGCGGGCGGGCGGGCCGAGGTCCGGACGAGGCGCAAGCAGGTCGGGCGAGTGGGTCGGGCGGTTTTGGGCATTTGGATTTGTTCTTACTCACTTCAGCGATAGATTAACAATGAAAAATTTTATCGCTAAAAATACGTCGCTAATCCGTCAGTAATTTGAAAAGTCTAAATCAAAATTAGCGACAGATTTAGTGACGGAATTTTCCGTCGCTAAAAATTCCGTCGCTAAAAAATTCATCGCTGATCTTTCGCTAAAATTAGCGAGGTGATTTTCAGCAACTGAAAAATCCGTCGCTGATTTTCCGTCGCTGATACTTTTAGCGACGGAAATTTAGATATCAGTGACGAAAAAATCCATCCCTAATACCCATTTTGCTAATAGTGTTATATATATTAAACTCTATATTTACCAATTCCATTGTCATTTTGTAAAATAAAAATTTTTGAAAATTTTCTCTTTAATAATTAGAATTTAAAATAGAAATCGGTTTCTCTCTTAATAATATAATTTTCTTTTTGTTTTCCGTTAGCATCAAAATCTTTTTTTTTTTTTTGAAATTTCTTCTGATAACTTCTATCAATATGTACATTTTTCATCCAAAATAAAGAGGGTTTACTTATTATGGTTGTTAAAGCCCCCTAAAAAAAAAATTAAATAATGGCAACGACCGTGATGACACAAGGTTTGCCAACGTCACCACTCCATCATAAGATGTGTGATGGAGACAGACGATGCTACGACTTCATATCCCAAGTCCTCCAACAACAATTATTAATCACCTTTCAAATATATATATATATATATATATATATATATATATATGTATTGTTTGTACTATAATATAAATTATAAATCCAAATTGAGAGTGAAAAAGCAAAAGCAAACTTTTAAAACGTGGGATTCTTGGGAGAGACGCATTGGACCAGCCCATGCTAGACGTTACAACCAGCGATGATGCCCCTCCAAGAGCACATATACTTTAGGGCAAAGGTCCTTCCTTTACTCTTGTGAGGACCATATTCTCCCTTTTTATCTCCATGGCCCCATCTATGCCATTAATTTAAAATTAAAAAAAATAGCTCAATTATCTATACTGTTGATTGTAGTTTGTGTGTGTGTGTCTATATGAAATGATCTAATTTTTTATTTGTATAGAAATGAGTAAAAATTAGTATATCAATTTTAAGAAAATTAGAATCAATCTATTTATAATAAATAATAACATTATTAGAGAGAAGTCATACCAACATCTTGTTGGTCTAATGACAAGAGTACTAAATTCTTTTAATTAAATTTTCAAATTCGAGCTTTCAAATTTTTAGAATGGAAAAAATAAATATTGAGATAATTTGGTGGGTCAAGCAAAAAAGAAAAAAAAAAAAAGAGAGAGAAAAGTCATTGATATTTTGGCTATAAAAGGGGTAGAGGCGTGAAGAATATTGCAGTCATAGCAAAAACCACAATAACCACCAAAACATTTTCTCCAACATGAAGGCCACTTTTAAGTTATCAATCCTCCTGCTCTTCATGCTTCTCCTATCATCTTCTGCAACTGCAGCTCGAGGTAATTATCAAAATAAATTATACCTTTTTTTTTTTTTTTTCCTTTTGAAGATTAAAAACGTTACGAAATGAGGTTGCTAACATAACTATCGTGATGTGTTTGCTATGATGAGAAGAGACTCCGACCAAGGACCAATCAGTTACACCTTCAGCATCATGTAGACCTAACCAGAAGTGTCGCGTAAATCCACAACCATCAACGAAAAAATGTGATCGCCCCAACTATCAAGAATGCATACCAGCAGCTCCAAAATGTGGCCCCAATGAGCGATGCCGACCACCAGCTCCAAAATGAGGCATCCAGCATCTAATGTTTACAACCTCCTATCTATATTAAGTAATCCTGAAAGCTTCTTAAAGCATGTGTATGATAATTAAAAATAAGAAAAGCAAACAAATTGTTTTTTGTTTGCTACCTTGTGTTACTTTGTACCATTAAAAACGGAAGTGGCTTGCTCCCTGTGTGTGTTGTAATATAAGAAATAAAGCTAGCAGGCATAGCATTGTCTGCGTAATTATATATCTAGTAGATTTTTCTGGCCAAATATATATTTTTTTATTTTACTGGTTTCAATTTTTTTTAAATAATTGCAAACTACGAGTTATACATATTGTATATTCTAAAATTTTCAAACTTCCAAATAAAATAATAAAATAAATAAATAAAAATACATTTATAAGTTAACAAATGTAAAATACATATGCTAATTAAGGTCGAGTTTTGAATACAGGCTCTATTTTCATCTTTTCTAGGTAAATGTTATATTCAATACTAGAATTTATTAATATTATATCTATTTTATACTTATTTAAAAATATATCTTTTTGAACAACTCTCTCTCTCTATATATATATATATTTTATATAACGTTTATTTTAATTAAGAATATTAAAAGTAGAATCGCATAAAATATTACCCGGTTATGAGAAGAAGAGCAAGAGGTGGTTTCACAATGGCCAATGAATAAATTTGTAGCATAAAACAACCTCAAGCCTCAAGCTTTTTTTAATTGAATGACATAAAATTTATTAAATACCTGCAATACCCCACAAACACAGAACATTATAAGAGGTGCAAGTTCCTCTGGAAGGTATTGGTTCTTAGCTTCCTTTGGGGTTTTTTGCTTTCAATTCTCATCCTTTGTCAATGCATGTTTGTGCGCTGCAGATTTGGTTGTGTTTAGTTGTTATCGTCCAGTTGCAATTCAACTTGGTGTGGCTTTGAGATGAAGTTTTTCTCTTCTTTTTTCGTTAGCCTTGATTCTGTAGGCTGGTGTAGATGGTTTGAGGGTGCTTCTGGTGTGTTTTGAGCCCTCGGCTCACTTGCCTATCTTTTTCAACAAAATATAAATTTATGCTCATCAAGGAAAAGGGAGGGGGTGGGGAGGTGGAGTCAAGCTGATGTATGTGTTGTGGTATAGCATAGATTTATGGTTACATTTTCGAAAAATTCAAAAAAAAAAAAGGAAAAGAAAAAAAGCTCAAAATATGAAGTTTAAACCTTTTATCTGGGAAGATGTCCACTTTCTATCGGTTAAATTAGAAATCATTTACCAAGTTACATATTTTAGGAGACAACAAGCTTACAAACCGATCAAAATCAATACTATGACTAAACGGATAACAGCACCATTATTGTCAAGGTGAATTCAAAGCAAAATTCTATTTTTCATTATAATAATTTTAACTTTCATAGTTTCATATGTTCAAATTTTATTGATTTGTAGTGTGCGTATATATATTCAATGTAATAATTAATTTTTTTATTTGCATAGAAAATTTTCTTAAATTTTATGTAATATCGAAAATTCGATATTTGAATTTTCAATTTTTGTTTTTTAGTATAATTCTGAAAAGATTTGTAAATGGGTATTTAATTTATTATCCCATATAATTAACAAGGTATGAAATGGTTTGATGGTGTAAAACTTTTTAAAAATTTGGAATACTTTGGTTTAAAACTCATGGGCTGCAAGTGACGTGAGAATATTTGTGAATTTGTGTAATGTTGGGTTGACTTGTGTGATGTTGGGTTTGCTTGTGGTTATGAGGTTTGTGAGTGATGGGTTGGCCTTGTGTATGTAAGGTTTGTGAGAGACAAGAAACTTAAGAGGTTGGGTTGGCTTGTGATGATGGAAATGAAGGGATAAGTCATCTTGTGAAGGGTTTGGGGCAACTAGTGTGTGTGTGTGTGCAGGTGAGCAGGTTGCCTTGTGTAGCTAAGTAGGACAACTCAGAGGTTGTGCAAACTAAGATTATGAGATTTAGTGGTCTTGGGTTGCCTTGTGCCAAATGTTGAGTCAACCCAATGCATGAAATGTGAAGGATAGGATGCCTAGTGTAAGTGTTGGCTCGCCCTGCGTCCTTTGATGAGGCGTCTTGTGGGTGTTTGGGTTGTGTTTGGTCACCCTGTGTAATCAGGTAAGGCACCTTGTAAGTGTGCAAGGTGAAAAATCTGAATCTTGGATTTATTGGGTTGCCTTACACAAGTGCTTGAGTTGCCTTAGGTAGTCTGCAGGAACAAGTTTTTGAGGTATTGCATTAATGAGTCGCCTTGCCCCTTTGCTTGGGTCGACCCCAAGCCTAGGAATCTTCGCATTGCCCATTAACAGGTCGCCTTGTTCATGTTAAATTTGAATCAAAGGATCGCTTTGTTCATGTTAAATCTGAACCAACGAGTCACCTTATCCATGTTAAAACTCAACTTATGGGTCGCCTTTCTACCAAGTAAGTCACCTTGCCTAAGTAATTTTTGTGCTTACGAGTCACCTTGTTTATGATGCGAGTCGACTTGTCCTGTTGAACCCTAAAGTTTTAAGAATGTAAAATGATCAAAAAGGACATCCAACCCTATGTAAACTCATGAGTAAGAAAGGATAGGATGGTAATTTCATTTTCGACTATAGAAACGCCTTATTAAAGCCCTAATTTCATTTTTTCTCTTTCTTCCTCCATCGCCTGCACTTTCTTCATTTTTTCTGCTCTATTCACTTCTCTTCCTTTTCTCATGCTTTTTCTTTTCCTCCTCTGAAAACCTCCAAAATTCAATCAAACCTGTAAATTTGGATCTCCAGATCTCTAACAAACATGTAGAGTACCGAAGACAGAGAGACAAAGTTAGGTTTCTAGTGAGAGAAACATAGGGATTTAAGGTGTTTTGATCTAGAATCAACGATATGAATTGAGATAATAACTCTCTTTTATCCTAGATCTGAGTTTATTATGCTTATTATTAGGATTTAGTTAAGATTATGAAATGTGAGAATATGGAATTTGGGGGTTTTAGATCTAGGATTTATAAATGTTGAAATTTTGAGAAAATCATGAATAATAACTACACATTGTTGCAATTGGCATGTGATTTGTCCAAGTGGAACATAAATTCATGAATATTAAAAAATTATGATTGTGTTAAATTAAGAGAAATCGAAATAACCCTAGTTTTACCAAAGGATTAAATGAGAGATCGATGTTTATTATTTTAAGCATAAAACATAGGACTCAAGTAAGGAATTGAACGTTATAGTAGATTGATTTAGGAGTGTTTATCCTTCCAAGAGGTGAGTAGATACATAATTGTGGTTTTAAATGAGAAAATTCTTTATATTGCTTTTATAAATATTTTTAAAATTGTTTTAAAATTATTTAATGATTATAGAGTGTTCCGAAAGAAAATTTGGATTAAAAGATACATTCATGAGTTAAATTGAAATTAATATGCCATGTTGATTGATCTACGCTGAATATGTTGACGTTGAAGTCATGATTTGAGATATGTTTGAATAATTTTTGGCACACTTTGATATACGTTGTGATGACTGTGAAATGGTGTTGTCTGTATAATTAATGACTATAGTCATTCCCTCCACAGAGTTACTCGATAAGGTGATGTTGTTGGACGTTTATTTAATGAGAAGATAACTGTACTCAAGAGATGCTTCCAAAATTCTCCCTTTGGACTATCTTAGCTGCATCCCAGGGGAGGCTAGAGCCAAAGCCAAGGTTGTGGATAATGTTTATGATTGATTGATGATGATAAAATCCCCTTGACGGCCCAACCATTAGTTAAGACCAAGCCTTTGGTGGAAACATTTTTTACAATATCATGATTTTGGAAATATATGAATACGACTGGATATATAAAATTTGTTCATTATGATTTGTTTAATCTCGTTTGAATTCTAATGGTTTATGATGAACCTTGGTTTTTTTATGACACGATCGATATGATTTTGAGATGAATGTTTGACACATCCATAGTCATCACTCATTTATCATCATAACATGTTATACACTCACTGTATATAATTTATACTCACATCTCCGAATTTTATCTTTATAGAGGAACTTTAGTTGATACTCGAGATCGTTTAGCATCGGATTATAGGTGATTGTCTTCACAAACTTCTTTTGGTATAGATCTTATTCTGTTCTTTTTGAGATATCGATAAATGGACTCGATAAGGACAATTTGTATAAAACGCATATGAAAACTTATTTAACTCTGTATTTTGAATCCGATTGGATTTGTTTATATATAAACCTTTATTGAGGATCCTAAATATTTCTTTTTATGAAATTTACTTAGGAATTATTGATTGGTTTTGCTTCTACCCCTTGAGTGAGAATTGTGACCTGTTGGTTGGTGATGTTTAGAGGCCGGAATGATCTATGATTTTATTGAATATTTTGAATGCCTTGCAGTGTCTTGGAGCATGGAGTGAAATTCACACGTGTTTTAGGGTAGTACAACGATTGTCGCGTGCCAGAACTTGCGGGTCAGGACGTGAAAATTCTATTTGTATCAAAATTTAGGTTCACAATTTGAAAATGTTTTAAAACATTTGAAAATTTTCCCAAGTATTTTTAAGGTTCTCAATTGTTTGCAAAATCAATTTGAGAAAACTCAATATTCAAAGTATTCTAATTATTTCAAATGCCTCCTATGGGTTCTAGGGAGTTAGAAACGTTATTTTTAAGGGATTAAACACCTAGTTAAATTCCTTCTATATTTGCTAAGTTTAGACATTTTTTTGTAGAACTATGACTTTTAGAAGAAAAACAAAGAACCCAAATAAGATTCCTCCTATTTCACCTTCACAACCTAAGGCCACATCATCTTCACATATGCCTCCTCTGATGTCAACACACCCGACTCCTTCAATCGGGATTCTCGCTCTTTTTATGGCTGCCTTCTAGCAAGTGATGGAGTGGTGAAACTCCTACGGAGTATAGTTCTAAGCTCTGCACCAAATCTCAATTTTGCCGCCGGTTCCTCCTTCAATGTCGGCTGTCATTCCAAGTGTTCCTGTGACACCTCCCCATCTGGTTGTGACATCCACTGACCGACCTACCATCGAGTTGTTAAAGCTGATCAAAGAGATAAAGCAATTGGGATATGAAACCTTCTCAGGCACATGCGATGCTTCCGTGGTCAAAGAATAGATTAGCCGAATCCAAGAGACTGTTATCGATGTAAGGTTAGATAACGAGATGAAATTATGGGTAACTGTAAAATTATTGGATAAGAGTGCACGAATTTAGTGAAAAACGTGAAGGGTAGGACGTCTACACCTCCTATGTGGGGGGAGTTCCTTAGAACTTTTGAAGAAAAATACTACATCCGATTCTATAGAGATTAAAAAAGGAAAGAGTCTTTCAAACTATCCCAAGGTAACAAAACGGTAGCAGAATATGAGACAAAGTTAAGAAAGTTAACTACATATATTTCGAAGTTCATGAACTCCGAGGAATCCCCCTGTGCGAAGTTTGAATTGGGGTTAAATTTGAGTATCCGAGAGAAAATGTCAATAACAAAGAGGCATATATTTCAAGATATGTTGGAATTAGCTTTTCAGCCTGAGAAAATGGTGATAAAAAGGGAAAAAGTCAGAGACAATCAAGGTAAGAAGAGAAAGTCTAGGTTTATTAGGAGTCAAGACTCCAATAAGAGTAGACGCACGAACTTCTATAACGGAGTTTAGGTTTCAGAATCCGTTGACTCTTTGAGGGGACAATGATTCCCAAAATTTGGCATTCCCACTCCGAGTGCCTTGTTTGGGAGTAGATCAGCGAGGTTAAAGAGAAAACCATATCAGAATTGCAAGAAGTATCCCCTAGACCATGTCTTGAGTCTTTGAAGTGTTTTCTTATTTGGGAAAGTGGGGTATTTCCACATTACTTGCCTTGAATTAGGTTTAAGCGGACATGGGATCAGACGAGTCATGACCACTCAAGCGGCCCAAGGAGTGGCCCATCAAATGTCCCTACACCATCGGCTATTACTACTCCATGGACAAGTATCGGGAGCAACATAGTGGTCGTCCCTCCTTAACATCCCCAACAGAGGAATCAAACAAGGATTTATGCCATAATAAATGAGGAAATTCAGAATAATCTCGACGTAGTCACAGGTAATTCCTCTTATGTGTGAATTTGATAATTTGGAAGTTTTAGGTACAAATATTATGTGATTATGCGTTCATGGCTATGATTTAGAGATATATTGATGATATTGCATGAATAATGTTAAATTTCAACAATTTTCCAAAATTTTAATACCTCAATATGGTTAACTCCAATTATTTTAACTACTCTTAACCGTCATCAACCCTAGTTTATTCAGCCTTATGGATTACTAATGGCTGACGGTATTATATAATAAGGTATGATGAAAATCTTTGGGGTTGATTCCCGTATATTGATTGATATGGGGTCTAATAATTTTTTTTGAGTACGGAATTTGCTAAACACTCAGATAGGTCTTTGACCCTATTTGCAGAGGAGTTATTGGTTATCACTCTTTTGGAGGAATGGTTAAACAGGAATATCATGTACAAGGCATGTGAAGTAGTCGTGGAGGGTAAGATCTTATAAGTGGACTTGATTCCATTGGAAATGAGGGATTTTGATGTTATTCTGAGTATGGATTGACTATATCTCCATAGAGCATCCATGGATTGCTTCACCAAAGAGGTAGAGTTCTAGAGACCAGGGTGTTCTTCACTTGTGTTTGCTTGTGAGTGACAAATTCTGTCAAGCTGTGTGATCTCGGCAATAGAAGCATGGAGACTGATGCATAAGGGGTGTGAAGCATACTTAATACATATCATCGACATCATGGTGTAGAGTCTAAACTTAGAACATATTCTAGTGGTAAAGGAGTTTTTGGATGTTTTTTTGGAAGAGTTGTCTAGATTACCTCTAGTCTGGGTTTCGATTTCGCCATTTATTTGGTTCCCGACACTGCCCCAATCTTAATTCCTCCTTATAGAATGACACCTATATAATTGAAGAAACTAAAGGTGCGGCTCCAAGAATTATTGGAGAAAGGGTTCATCTGACCGAGTCTTACCTTGGGGCACTCCAGTTTTGTTTGTGAAGAAAAAGAATGGAACTCTCCGATTATATATTGACTATTGGCAACTCAATAAAGTCATAATCAAGAATAAGTACCCTCTTCCAATAATCAATGATCTCTTCGATCAACTTCATGGGGTTTCAATGTTTTCATAGATAGAACTGTGATCAAGATATTACCAGTTGAGAATCAAGGATGAGGATGTCCATAAGATTGCGTTTAGGATACAGTATGGGCACTACGAGTTTTTGATGATGCCCTTCGGTCTGACAAATGCTCCTGCAGTTTTCATGGACCTGACGAATCGAGTCTTTCATTCTTATCTTAACAAATTTGTTATAGTCTTCATTGATGATATATTGGTGTACTCCAAGAACGATAAGGAGCATTCCGAATATTTTCGGATGGTGCTATAAACTTTAAAGGATAAGCAACTGTTCACCAAGTTCTCCAAGTGTGAGCTCTGGTTGAAGAATATTGGCTTCTTAGGGCATATTATATTTAGTGATGAGATATTTGTAAATCCAAAGAAAGTAGAAGCAATTCTAAAATATGAGCAACCCAAGAATGTCATCGAGGTGAGGAGTTTTCTCAGATTGGTGGGGTATTATCGAAGATTTATAGAGAGATTCTCCAAGATTACAGCTCCATTGTCGAATCTGACTCAGAAGAGAGTAAAATTTGAGTGAAGTAATAAATATGAAAAGAATTTTCAAGAATTCAAGAAAAGACTCATAACCACACCTATTCTTGGTCTTCCTACAAGCGGTGGCGACTATATGGTGTATAATGATGTTAGCAGGTAAGGATTGAGATGCGTACTAATGTAAGGGGATAGGGTGATTGCCTATGCCTCTCGCCAATTAAAGAAACATTAGTTAAATTACCCCACCCATGACCTAGAACTAGCGGTCATTGTCTTCACTTTAAAGATTTAGCAGCATTACTTGTATGGGATGACATGTCAAGTCTTTACTGACTATAAAAGTCTCAAATATTTGCTAACATAGAAGGAACTCAATTTGAGACAACGAAGATAGTTAGAATTGATAAAAAACTATGATCCAGTGATAAATTATCACCCTGGAAAGGATAATGTGGTCGTGGAGCATTGAGCCATAAATCTTCCTCCTCTAGCTTGGTATCTATTGGGAGTTCTTACTTGTCTTGCTTGGTTGGATTTCGAACTCTTGATGTTGAGCTAGCTCCTAATGAGCATGGTGCATTTTTAGCCAAGTTTGAAGTACATCCAACCTTGATGGATCATATTCGAAAGCTTCAGGCTATCGATGAAGAGTTAAAAAGGATAATAGAGAAGATCCACAAGGGTAAAGGTGGTGAATTTAGAATTCAAGATGACGGTGTGGTTATGTATGGAAAACAAATATATGTTCCCAAGGATGCTGAGCTTTGGAAGACCATCCTCAAAGAGGCACACTCCTCGACCTATGGGATGCATCTTGGAAGCATAAAAATATACTGAACCATCAAGGAGATGTATTGCTGATTGGGATTGAAGCGAAAGATGGCCGAATTTGTAACCAAGTGTCTTATATTTCAAAAAGTCAAGGCCGAGCATCAAAAGTTGGCTAGTACCCTTCAATCATTGCCCATACTCGAGTGGAAATGGGAACACATCACTATGGATTTCTTAGTAGGATTGCCATGCACTCCGAACTGTCACGATACTATTTGGGTGATATTGGACTAGCTCATCAGGTCAATCATTTCCTTCCAATTCAAAATACCTATTCTTTGGAGAAATTGTCCAAACTGTATATTGATGAGATCGTGAGGTTTCACAGAGTTCCGGTATCTATTGTTTCAAACTGTGATTCTCGATTTACTTCACAGTTTTGACCGAAACTATAAGAGTCCTTAGCGATTAAGTTGAAGTTTAGCCTATCTTTCCATCCTCAGACTGATAGGCAATCCGAGTGTACCATTCAGACTTTAGAGAACATGTTTAGGGCATGTGTGATAGACATCTAAGGGAGTTGAGATAAATATTTCCGTTAATTGAATTTGCATACAACAATAGTTAACAAGTTAGTATAGGGATGCCTCCCTATGAAACTCTCTATGGAAGCAACTAAGGAAAAAATGAAGGTGATCCACGAAAAGATAAAGGCAGCTCAAGATCGGTAAAAGAGTTATGTCGATAAGAGAAGAAAACCTTTGGAATTTAAGGTTGGGACATGGTTTTCTTGAAGATTTCATCTTGGAAGGGTGTGATTCGATTCCGAAAATGAGGTAAATTGAATTTCTGTTTCAAAATTCTCGAGAGGATAAGAGAAACGGTATATCGGTTAGAGTTATCTCCGGATTTAGAGAAAATCCATAATGTATTTCATATCTCAATTTTGAAGAGATATTTACCGAATCCTTCGTGTGTTTTGGAGACTTCACCAATCGAAATAAGGGAAGACTTGAACTTTGAAATTCAATCTGTAGCCATTCTTGATCGACAAGTGATTGGGTTGTGAACAACAAATCCCTCTTGTTAAGGTCAAATGGAAGAGCAATTGGGTCAAAAAAGAAATTTGGGAACATGAGAATACCATGTGGAAGCAATATCTCCATTTATTTGATATATAATCTTATGTTTAAATTTTGATAACGAAATTTTATTTTTAAGGGGTTAAATATTATAACACTGAAAATTTGATTTTTGAATTTTCAATTTTTGTTCTTTTGCATAATTTCATAAAGATTTGTAAATGGATATTTAATTTATTATCCCATATAATTAACAAGGTGTGGAATGGCTTAGTGGTGTAAAACCTTTTGGGAATTTGGAGTACATAGGTTCAAAACTCATGGGATGCAAGTGACGTGAGATTATTTGTGTAATGTTGGGTTGACTTGTGTGATGTTGGGTTGGTTGGTTATAGGGTTTGTGAGTGATGGGTTGGCTTGTATATTGGTTAGATTGGTTTGTGTATATAAGGTTTGTGAGAGACAAGAAGCCTTATGAAGAGGTTGGGTTGGTTTGTGATGATGGAAATGAATGGATAAATCACCTTGTGAAGGGTTTAGGGCAACTTTTGTGTGTGTCAAGTGAGCAGGTCACTTTATGTAACTAGGGAGGAGGATCCAGAGGTTGTACAAACTAAGATTCTAAGGTTTTGTGATCTTGGGTCACCTTGTACCAAATATTGAGTCGACCCATGGCCTGAAATGTGAAGAATAGGATCCCTTGTGCAAGTGTTGGGTTGCCTTGTGCCCTTTGGTGAGGCACCTTCTGGGTGTTTGGGTTGTGCTGGGTCGCCCTGTACAACCAGGTGAGACACCATGTAAGTGTGCAGGGTGGCAAATCTAAGCTTTGGATTTGTTGGGTTGCTTTACACAAGTGATTGAGTCACCTTGGGTAGTTTGCTGAGACAGATTTCTGAGGCATTGCATTAGTGGATCGCCTTGCCCCTCTAGTTGGGTTGACCTAAAGCTTAGGAATCTTGAATTTTGGGTCGCTTTGTCCATTAATAGGTCGCCTTGTTCATGTTAAATTTGAACCAATGGGTCGTCTTACACACTAATAAGTCACCTTGCCCATGTTAAAACTCAACCTATGGGTCGCCTTACTTCCAAGCAATTCATATTGCCTATGTAATTTTTGTGCCTACGAGTCGCCGTGTCTACAATGCAAGTCGACTTGCCCTGTTAAACCCTAATGTTTTAAGGATGCAAAATGACCAAAAAGGACATCCAATCTCACCTAAACTCATAAGTAAGGAAGGATATAATGATAATTTCACTTTTGACTATAAAATGGCTTTATCAAAGCTCTAATTTCATTTCTTCTCCTCCTTCCTCTATTGTCTGCACTTTCTTCATTTTCCTACTTTGTTCACTTCTCTTCCTTTCCTCATGCTTTTTCTTTTCTTCCTTTGAAAACCATCAAAACTCAATCAAACCTGTAGATTCGGATCTCCAGATCTCTAACAAGCATGTAGAGGACCGAAGGAAGAGAGAGAAAGTTAGGTTTCTAGTGAGGGAAACCTAGGGATTTGAAGTGTTTTGATCTAGAAACGAAATTGACGACACGAATCGAGGTAATAACTCCCTTTTATCCTAGATCTGGGTTTATTATGCTTATTATTGGGATTTAGTTGAGATTATGAAATGTGAAAATATGGAATTTGGGGGTTTTGGATTTAGGATTTATAAATGTTGAAGTTTTGGAAAAATTATGAATAATAATCACATATAGTTGCAATTGGCATGTGATTTGTGGAAGTGAAACATAAATTTATGAATATTAAAAAATTAGGATTGTGTTAACTTGAGGAAAATTGAAATAACCCCTAGTTTTACCAAAGGATTAAATGTGAGATTGATGTTTATTATTTTAGGCATAAAGCATTGGGTTCAAGTAAGGAATTGAATGTCATAGTGGATTGATTTGAAAGTGTTTACTCTCTCAAAAGATGAGTGAAAGCATGATTATGATTTTAAATGAGAAAATATTTTATATAGATTCTATAAATATTTTTAAAATTGTTTTCAAATTATTTTATAATTGTGAAGTGTTTAAAGGGGAGTTTGGATTAAAAGGTACATCCATGTGTTAAATTGAAATCAATGTGCCATGTTGATTGATCTATGCTGAATATATTGACCTTGAACTCATGATTTGAGATATATTTGAATAATTATTGGCACACTTTGATATATGTCATGATGATTATGAAATGGTGTTGTGTTCGTAATTAATGGCTATAGTCATTCCCTCTATGGAGTGACCCGACAAGATGATGTGGTTAGACATTTATTTGACTGAGAAGATAGCTGTACTTGAGAGGTACCTCCAAAGTCTTCCTTTCGAATTAACCTGGTTGCACCCCAAGAGAGATTTGAACCAAAACCAAAGTTGTGGGTAATATTTATGAATGATTGATGATAATGAAAATCTTTTGACGGTTCCACTATTGGTTAGAACCAAACCTATGTTGGAAAGAATTTTGGTAACTTCATGATTTTGAAAATATATGGATATGATTGGATGCATATAATTTGTTCATATAATTTGTTGAATCTCGTTTGAATTCTGATGGTTTATGATGAACCTTGATTTTTCTATGATACGATCGATATGATTTTGAGATGAATGTTTGACACATCCACAGTCATCCCATATTTATCATCATAGCATATTATACACTCACTGGGTATAATTTATACTCATCCCTCCTAATTTCATTTTTATAGAGAAAATTTAGTTGACATTCGAGGTCAATTAGCGTCGGATTTGGGGTGATTGTCTTCACAATCTTCTTTTGGTATAGATCTTGTTCCGTTCTTTTTGAGGTATCAATAGATGGATCCAAAAAGGACATTTTGTGTAAAACCTATTTGAAAACTTGTTTAAATCTATATTTTGAATCTAATTGGAATTGTTTATATATAACTTTATTGAGAACTCCAAATTTCTCTTCTTATAAAATTTACTTGGAAATTATTAGTTGGTTTTGCTTCCTACCCCTCGAGTGGGAATTGTGTATTGTTGGTTGATGATGTTGAGAGGTCGGAATGGTCTATGATTTTATTAAATATTTTGAATGCCTTGCGATGCATTGATGCATGGTGTGAGATTCATACGTGTTTCATGGTGATTGTTGCGTACTAGAACTTGCGGGTCATGATGTGACATTTTATGTGAGAACTCAGAATTTTATTGTTTTATTTTTTTGATTTGTTAGAATGATGTTATTTAACCTAATATGTTGACCCTAACTTCCTTAGGAGTCCATGTGGGTACATTACATGAATTAAAAGAAACAATTTTCGTACCCAAATTGAATCAACTATAACTTAATGAAACTTTATAAAGCTTTTAATTACTTTATAAAGATACTTTAATTAAAGTGGAAACATTATCTAATTAATTAAACTTCCTTTAATTAAAGTTGACACTGACCATTGACTTAATTAGCATCACAATGCATTACAACAGATCTTTAACGTCTACCGGCACTACAAAATTAAAGCATTGAGGTGACGGTAACATTTATGAGCGGTGACATGTAGCGACCGTTTTTATGGCGTATAGCAACACTTGTGACAAAACCGTTAAAAAATATATATATTTTACAACGGTATAATATTATTCATTAGGAAAAGTTTAGCAATCGTTAGTAAAAGTTGGACAACCATTTATAAAAAGCGATTTTGAATTTTCACTGTTATTATTTATGGTCAGTAAATATTAAATTTTTAGGGACAGTTTGAAAACAATCAGTATATAATCGTTTTTATTGTCTACCTAACCATACCGTCTGCATAAATTATATATTTATACTAACTCATATATTATACAGTCTTTAAAAGTTATGTTCAATTTAGACGCTTATCTTTTATGGTCAGTAAATAAGGCAGAGTTTTAGAAACGATTTGAAAACAGTCTCGATATGACTACTTTGACTCACTACTTAAGTATATAGTTTTCATAAGTTTCACTCAAATCTGACGATTATTATTTGTGGTTAGTAAATATAACAAAGTTTTAGAGACGATTTGAAAAATATCTCTAAATAACTCTTCTTTACTATCTAGTTAATCATAGCGTGGACATAAGTTGTATATCTATACTAATTTATTCATTGTACAGTCTTTAAAACTTATGTTCATTTCTGACGTTTATCATATGTGGTTAGTAAATATGGTCAAGTGTTAAGGACTATTTAAAAATAGTCACGATCACTATAAAATTAAAACAATATTTTATGACGGTATAAAATTGATCGTTGGAAAAAGTTTAGCAATCGTTAGTAAAGATAGCACAACCGTTAAAAATTTTCATGAAAAATATCTATAATATAAAAATATTAAAAAATGCTCTTTAAAATCTAAAAACATCTATAAAATAAAATTTTAAAAGCCATTAAAAATATTAAAAAAGAATATAAAATCAATCATTTTTAATATATTTTTAATATTCTTTCAAAAATTTTTATAAAATCAATAAAATTATGGTTCTTGATAATACTATAAAATTAAATAATGTATATAAAATAAATAATACATTTGAAATATAAAATTTATATCTATAATGTCATTTTAATTTAATAAATTAACAAATTAAATAAAAATTGATAAAAATAAAAAATAAAATGTTTTTATAAAATCAATAAATTAAAATAATTACATTATAAATGTGAAAATATATAATAAAAATAGAGAGTAATGAAAAAAAATATATAATAAAAAACGTAGGTGAATTATAAAAAAAAAAACGGGTGAATTTTAAATAAAATGTAGGTAATGAAAAAATGTATAGTAAAAAAAGACGGGTGAATAATAAAAAAATGAGTGGGTAAATAAGTAAGGGTTTTAAAAATTTATTTTGTAAAAATTTATTTGTGAAAATAGCATGTACATGTCCATGTGCTGTAATGATAGTTATAATATATGTTAACAAGTCGTAATAAGTGGTAATAATAAATGGTAACTAGTGGTAATATAGCTATAATGTATGTAATGAATCATAATAAGTGGTAATATAATTCATGATAATAAGTTGTAATAAGTGGTAATATAATGTATGGTAATAAATGGTAATATAATTTAATGTAATAAGTTATAATATGTGGTAATATAATGTATGGTAACAAATAGTAACAAATAGTAATATAATGCACGGTAATAAATTGTAATAAATAGTAATAGAATGTATAGTAACAAATAGTAACAAGTGTTAATATAGAATAGTTATTAGTTATCATCAGTAAATGTGGCACTATAAGTAGGGGTAACACATCAATCTAAAAATATATAAATCGATTTCACAAAATTAAAAATATATAAAATATCAAAATATCAAAAAAAATATCAAATTTTTTTTTCAATATTAACAAATATTAAAATTTTCCATTAAAAACATCTATAATATAAAAATATTAAAAAATACTCTTTAAAATATAAAAATATCTATAAAATAAAATTTTAAAAGCCATTAAAAATATTAGAAAAGAATATTAAATCAATCATTTTTAATATATTTTTAATATTCTTTCAAAAATATTTATAAAATCAATAAAATTATGGTTTTTGATAATACTGTAAAATTAAATAATATATATAAAATAAATAATACATTTGAAATATAAAATTTATAACTATAATGTTATTTTAATTTAATAAATTAACAAATTAAATAAAAATTGATAACAATAAAAAATAAATTTTTTTTATAAAATCAATAAATTAAAATAAATTACATTATAAATATGAAAATATATAATAAAAATAGCGAGTAATGAAAAAAATATATAATAAAAAAGGCGGATGAATAATAAAAAGAAAAGTGAGTGAATTTTACAAATAAAATGTAAGTGACAAAAATATGAAAAAATAGCGAGTAATGAAAAAAATATATCTAATAAAAAAAAGGCGGGTGAATAATAATAAAAAAAACGGGTGAATTTTAAATAAAATGTAAGTAACAAAAATATGAAAAAATAGCGGGTAATAAAAAAATGTATAGTAAAAAAAGGTGGGTGAATAGTAAAAAAAATGGTGGATAAGTAAGTGAGGTTTTAAAAATTTGTTTTATAAAAATTTGTTTGTGAAAATGATATGTACATGTCTATATGTTGTAATGATAATTATAATGTATAGTAACAAGTTGTAATAAGTGATAATAATAAATGGTAAACAGTGGTAATATGCTCATAATGTATATCATGAGTCGTAATAAATAGTAATATAATTCATGATAATAAATTGTAATAAATGATAATATAATGTATGATAACAAATTGTAATATAATGTAAGGTAATAAGTTATAATAAGTGGTAATATAATGTATGGTAACAAGTGATAATATAATGTACGGTAATAAGTTATAATAAATGGTAATATAATGTATAGTAATAAATAGTAACAAATTGTAATATAATACACGGTAATAAGTGGTAATAAATAGTAATATGATTATAATGCATGGTAACAAGTGGTAATATAATGTATGATAATAAGTGATGACAAGTAGTAATAAGTGTATGATATGAAGGCATTTAACAATTCAAAAAAATTAGGTTTTGATGATAAAAATTTAATTTGAAAATAATTTAAAGTTTAAATTAAGTTGAGGCAAATCTATTCATCTTCTTGGTTTCTTATGACACGATTTTTACTATGACATATTAATTTAAACTAAAAAATTAAATATATAAATAAAAAATTATCTTAAAATTAAAAAATTATTTTTTTTGGTAATATTAATTTTATGATTTTTCATTTTTCTTCTAATATTAATTTTTTGTATTATTTTTCATCTCATTTTTGTAATTTTTTGTAAAATTTTTTTTTGTAAGTGGTAATATGCCATAATATATGTAATGAGTCGTAATAAATGGTAATGCAATTCATGATAATAAATTGTAATAAGTGATAATATAATGTATGATAACAAATGGTAATATAATGTAAGGTAATAAGTTATAATAAGTGGTAATATAATGTATGGTAACAAATGGTAATAAGAGATAATATAATGTACGGTAATAAGTTGTAATAAGTGGTAATAAAATGTATGGTAACAAATAGTAACAAATGGTAATATAATACACGGTAATAAGTGGTAACAAGTAGTAATACGACTATAATATATGATAACAAGAGGTAATATAATATATGGTAACAAATGATGATAAGTGGTAATAAATGTATAATATAAAGGCGTTTAACAATTCACAAAAACTAGGTTTTGATGATAAAAATTTAATTTGAAAATAATTTAAAATTTAAATTAAGTTGAGACAAATCTATTCATCTTCTTAGTTTCTTTCGACACGATTTTTACTGTGACATATTAATTTAAACTAAAAAATTAAATATATAAATAAAAAATTATCTTAAAATTAAAAACTTATTATTTTTTGGTAATATTAATATTATGATTTTTTATTTTTCTTCTAATATTAATTATTGGTATTATTTTTTATCTCATTTTTGTAATTTTTTGTAATATTTTTTTGTAAAATTATTTTTTAATATTTTAATATTTTAATATTTCAAAAAAATAAAAGAACCAAAAAACATAATAACTAATAATAATATATAGTAATAGTAATATATAGTGATAGTAATATAAAAGAACAAAAGAAAAAAACAAATTAACTAAGAAAAAAATATAAAAAAATATAGGGTAAAAAAAATCAAAGAAAAAATATAACTTTCATTTCCTAAAAACATAAAAAGAAAATAATCATAAAACGAAAAAAATGAAAAACTAAAAAGAAAAAGAAAACAAAATAAAAAAAAAATTAAAAGAAGTAAAGAGGGCTGCCCCCGTGCTGCACAGCGTAGGGGCAGCCCTCTTTTTAGGAAAGTTTTTTTTAAAAAAACTTTTTTAATTTTATTTATTTATTTAACTTTCTCTCTCTTTTCTTATTACACTCTATAAATATTAAATAAAATAATAAAATTCACATGACAATTCAACAAATTTATAAATATAATGTAAGGTAATAAATTATAATAAATGGTAATATAATGTATGATAACAAATAGTAACAAGTGATAATATAATGTACTGTAATAAGCTGTAATAAGTGGTAATAGAATGTATGGTAACAAATAGTAACAAATGGTAATATAATACACGGTAATAAGTGGTAACAAGTGGTAATACGACTATAATGCATGGTAACAAGTGGTAATATAATATATGATAACAAATGATGATAAGTGGTAATAAGTATATGATATGAAGGCATTTAACAATTCACAAAAACTCAATTTTGATGATAAAAATTTAATTTGAAAATAATTTAAAGTTTAAATTAAATTGAGGCAAATCTATTCATCTTCTTGATTTCTTTCGGCATGATTTTTACTGTGACATATTAATTTAAAATAAAAAATTAAATATATAAATAAAAAATTATCTTGAAATTAAAAAATTATTATTTTTTGATAATATTAATTTTATGATTTTTCATTTTTCTTCTCATATTAATTTTTGATATTATTTTTCATCTCATTTTTGTAATTTTTTGTAATATTTTTTTTTGTAAAATTATTTTTAATATTTTAATATTCTAAAAAAATAACAAAAAAACATAATAACTAGTAATAATATATATATATATATATATACATATAGTAAAATATAGTGATATTAATATAAAAATGAAAGGAAAAAAAAACAAATTAACTAAGAAAAAAATATAAAAAAAATGTAGGGTAAAAAAAAAATATAACTTTCACCTCCTAAAAAATTAAAAACAAAACGAACATAAAAAAAAAAAAAAAAAAAAAAAAAAAAAAATACTTAAAGAAAAAAAATACAAAAAATAAAGAAGTAAAGAGGGCTGCCCTCGCCTGTGCAATACGGCAGCCCTCTTTTAAGAAAGCAAATGTTCTTTCTTTTTTTCTTTTTAAATAAACTTTTTTTAATTTTTTTTTTAACTATCTTTTTCTTTTCTTACTATATTCTTTAAATATTAAATAAAATAATAAAATTCACATCACAATTCAATAAAATTATAAATATTAATATTAATTTAACATAAATTAATAAATACATAAATAATATTATATGATAAATAATATTAATAATTACATAATTTTATATAACATTAATAATTACATGTTAGTAAGTTAATGGTAAGTAGTGATAAGTAGTGATAAATTAATGGTAAATTAGTGGTAAGTTATGGTATATTAGTGGTAAGTAGTGGTAAGTGATAAGTAGTGATAAGTTATAGTACGTTAGAGGGTGCAAGTCAAAGCCTCACGGGCGCAGTAATTCCTTACGCAGGCGCAGTCATGCCTCACGCGGGTGCAAGTGCAAGTCTCACGGGTGCAAGCATGCCTCACACGAATGCGTCTCTATGCCTTACGGAGCCCTGTGAAGATATTTTGAGTTTTTTTTTTTACACTCTTCTTTATTCTTTTTTTTATTCTCTCTCTTTTTTTTTTCCTCCTACACTCTTTTTTTAACTTTCTTTTTTTTTTTAACTCACTTTCATATAAACAAATAAAAATTAAATATATAAATAAAAATTATCTTAAAATTAAAAAATTATTATTTTTTGGTAATATTAATTTTATAATTTTTCATTTTGTTTCTAATTCAATTTATTCAAAAATTTTGATAATATTAATTTTATTGAAAATTCATCACGTAGTTCATTTTTTCTATTTTATCAGTTCAAAATTTTTTTGCAAAATTTTATCAAAAGTTAATCATTTTTTTTTTTATAAAGAGTCACTCTGAGATTTTGGTTGGGTATTTGAAAAATTCGGATGAGTATTATAGCTGATACTAAAACAAAAGTGTATAATGAAAAAAGAGGCGGGTAAAGAGTAAAAGTGTGAAAAAATTGAAAAAGTGTGTAAAAGGCGTGAAAGGAAAAAATATGACGGATTTTGAAATTTTGTTTGTAAAAATGACGGTCAAATGGTCGAACTGAATTTATTATAAATCATCCTCCTTATTCTCTCATTTTCTCGAAAGCTCTCCTCCCTCAAAGCTCTCAAAGTCCTTCTAACTTAACAAAACATATTTTCAGTTTTACTCCCATCGAAACATATTTTTAACAAAAACTCTCTAAAACTTTCCTTCCCTGAAGCCAAGTATATTTTTAGCCTCCAGATCTAGCCAAAACTCTCACTCAAGCTCTCAAACTGATGCACACTCTATAGCAAATATTTAGATACCGACGAACAATGACTTTGCAAAGTTTCGTCAAAAGATAATTGTATATTTTTTTTATATAAAAAAATTACTCAGTTGTGTTGGATTCTATTGGATTGTATTGTTAGATTCCTTCAATACCAAATGGTGGAAGTATACGTAAAAGTCATCCATCATCATCATCATTACCTACTCCATCTCACTTCATCCCAAAGGTAATATTTTCATTTATAACTATTTTTCACATTGTCATGTAATTATATTCATTTCACTACCATGAAATTATATTCATTTTGGTTTCTATGAATAGATTGACGGAGAATTATGCATAAAGTTGATCATAAAGTTGGTCATTGCTATCGGCTTAATTTTAAAGTTATCTGATTTTGATACTGGATTGTGTCTTCAAGTGATGATAACATTTTGATCGAAGTGAACATTTTTTGTTTGAGATGATGACATTTTTACAGTTGTGGGATATGTAATCTTTTTTTTTTGTCTTATATATATCCATCATTTTATTATAAATAAATGTACCAATAATTTTTGGATATTAATATAATCATTATTATTATGTTTATATTATTTTTATAATTTTTATAGAGAAAATACAATAATACTATAAAAAGTAATAACATTGTGGTATCTGATATTAACACTTGGTAATCGTTGATGAAAGTAGTAACATCTTATAACATATAGTAACCGATGTTAAAATCACTAACATTTCCTAACTCAATGCTAACCAACAATGAAAATAGTAACATCTTATAGCATATGGTAACCGATGATAAATCACTAACATTTCCTAACTCAATTATAACCGACAAAGAAAGCAGTAAGATCTAGTAACACATGGAAAGCGATGATAAAATTAGTAACTTTTCCTAACCAAATGGTAACCGACAATTAAATTAGTAACATCTTGTAATACATGGTAATTGATGATAAAACTACTAATTTTACTAATATTTTATACCGTCAATATTTTGTCACTCAATGGTAACCAATATTTTACTCACACTTTTCTAATGTCAACATTTTGTAATATTTTGTAACATCTCGTAACACATGATAACACATGATAAGTGACATAAAACCACTAATTTTACTAATACTTTTCTACCGTTAATATTTTGTAAAATTTTGTAACTCAATAGTAACCGTCAACTTTTGTAATATTTTCTATCTTAGTAGTAACCAATGAAAAAAATAGTAACATCTGGTAACACATGGTAACTGACAATACATCACTAGTTTTACCAACACTATCCTTCCTTCAGTATACATATGTAACATGCTCCAACAGTAGTCTAAAGCGTCATGATATATCTATCCCGACTGGTGTATGCCCAACTGAACATGCATCCATTAGAGAAAGTATTGCTGACGGATTTGATGCGTTATGTAAATGATTTTTGACCGTCACCTCAACGCTTTAATTTTGTAATACGATCTCTAGATTTTTCCTTTAATTAGCATCCCTTCCTCTCATTAAAGTTTCCAAATGGGCCGATAGAATTTTGAATAGAATTTTGAATTTTAATTAAATACAAAAAATATTCTAACTGTGTTGGCAGGAACTTGGAGCCAAAGTAAAAAACTTCTCTTTTCTAAAAAGTGTAGAATAATCATTTTTCTAATCCCTTTTGTTTTGGCTACGATCAACAGTGCTTCAATTGTTACCCATATAATATAGGTCTCTTCTAAATATATGATGGATTGCTGTGAAAAACAAAATATTAATGAATATTACAAGCATTCACCTCATTAATAACTAAGTGAATCATTTGATGGAAATTTTAGACATTTATTATAAACAATTGAACTTATATCTAGAAACTTATCATTGCTTCCACTTGTCTATGTTACAATATATTCTCTTTAGTTCAAGTTTTCTTTGAAATACAAAATGCATATAGAAATATGAACACCAAGACAAATAAATTAATAAAAAATACCAAACAAATATTAACACAAATGTCAACACGAACACTGGTTCAGAAGTGTATGTATGTTTGTATGTATATATAGATATATATTTATATATTTATATATAAACTCAACACGACATGTATATTACCATTAAATTAGCAAACCTCGATTGATATATGTATCATTTTTCTTCGTATGGGTGGTTTTGTAGAATGCAATTCTGCTGGATTTCTCTAATGTTTCTTTTGGGAGCAAATGATTTAAATCCATAAGTGTGTGCATGCTTTGAATAACAACGTGAAACAAGTAATTTCTATTCAGGTCTCTGAGACCTATTGAGATATTTCATCGTGCTCATTTATCACTAATTTACATTGGAAATCATATTTATTACTTATTTTCTAGATTATTCCTGTGAGGATTGATAGTAGGGCTTTTGATTGTTTTTAAATATTTTATTTGTCCAGAGTTTGTGCAATTAATATGTTTCTATGGGGCCATTTGGAAATCTTTAAAATTTTTATTTATTTTATCTTATTTTATAAATAATATATTTTAACTAAAATAAGTAATTTAATATATAAAATAATAAAATTATATAAATAAAAGTTAAAAAAAAAAATTCCATAAGAGCTAGAAAAAGTGGCCACAAAAACATGGGTAAAGAAGATTAATGCTACATGGACACTAACTTACAAATTTCAGAATTTCTCGCTCCATTTGAAATATATCACAAATTTGAAATATAAACAATAATTTTATATCATCTCAAAAAACTATTTTATATTATTTATATTTAAAATTTGTGTTATAAATTTATTTCATATGTTATATACATCCAACACCAAAAAAGGAGCTTCAGCCGTTCAACTTGGAAGGTCAACATAACTATAGAAATTACTGATTAACAAATATATCAGCTTTGATCGGCAATAGAGATAGTAAAACCTTAAGCTACCAGATTTCAAACAAATTAGATTTACATCATTCAGCCATTTATTTGGGATTCATGTCCATGCGGTTCTTATAACCATTTTTTAATATAGTATTAGTTTAGGATGTCCACGAGGGGCATTTTAGACATTGAAGTAGGGTTAGTGGGGTAACTCCCACTAACCCACGTTTAACCTCTCTCCCAAAAAATCTCTCAAATAGGGAATTCCACATTGAGTAGGAGACTAACCTCTCTATGATTCTATGTGAGATTGATGGCTGACATGAGAGTAAGCTTGAGAGAAATTATTCTCTAGAGAGAGAATATAGAGGGCTTGAGAAAAAATTCCGTGTATGGAATTTTTTTCGTCGCAACGCGGCGTCATGGTATTGCTGTGGTGATTCGATTAATATCGTGATCATTATCCTGACTGCGAGATCCGATCAAGAGACGTATGGTCGATTTTAGAGACTCTACACGTTGATGTATTTAACCCTATATCCGAAATCTCCATTGTTATTTTTTCAAAAATTATTGTGTATGCTTTCGCTGTAATTGAGTCACTAAAATATCCAACATATAGTATCACGAAAATTTCTGTCTTTTTTTTTTATTATATATAGACCATGAAAATAAAAAAAATATACGTGTGTGTATATATATATATATATATATATATGAATGTTTAGGAAATCTAAGAAAAAACACCGTAGGAAATCTAAGAAAAAACACCGCTGAATGTCTGTATAAGAATACGATTCTTAAATCCATTTCAAAACTCCTATTCATGTACTTGAGACATCAATAACTCCCAAATTCAAGTCCACTCAATTGTGCACTTATTGTGGCTCAAAGAAGTTTACAAACAACATCCACTTCATTAGACCAGCAAGCCGATAGAATTACTGTGGTGCCATTTGTTAGGGCTGGTCCGCACAAAATAATCAATTGAAGCAATACATAAAAAGGGTAGCAACAATAATTGGCCAATCATATGGCGGCAGGGCCATGACAGCATTTTCCAATCGGTACATCTAAGGGACTTGCGCTGTTTTCAGTAAATAACCTCCTACTTGGCTAGTAAGAATATACTTGTCCCTAGCACTGGTTTATCAAGTACGCTAATTTAATGAGCTCACTAGCATCCTGCATGCCCAATAATTTGCTCTAATTAGAATAATTCTATTTTAATTTTACTCTATTTTTTTTTTTTTCAAATTGATCAACAAAATCAATTCTGAAAACCAATCAATCAATTCGCCTAACAAAATTTACAAAACCAACCAATCAATTTATGAAAACAATGCTCTTGCCGGTGGGAGAAGAAGAGAGCACTTCGTGTCGATGGAGGCGGCAG
This sequence comes from Dillenia turbinata, assembly GCA_037126225.1. NCBI lineage: Eukaryota > Viridiplantae > Streptophyta > Magnoliopsida > Dilleniales > Dilleniaceae > Dillenia > Dillenia turbinata. Next base: position 20,320,301 of record JBAMMX010000014.1, on the reverse strand, counting down.
CGGCAGCATCGGGATGGGGAGTCGAAGTCGAGCTGCACCTTGAGTCAGCAGACGATGTGGGAAATGAAGCGGCGGCGACTGCAGTGAGAGAGTGGTGAGGAGGAGGAGAGAGAGATGCAAATGGAGTTCTCGCAAAGTGAGAGTTTCATTTAAAACGTGCTGCTCCAACATTTCACCTTAAAAACGTTGGGAGAACTAGATACCATTGCCGACGTTTACACATAAACAGTCGCCAAGTGCCCCACTAAAGCACAAATTGTTGACGTTCACAAAGAAACGTTGGCAATAACGCAGTGCTGACATTGAAAAGAAAAATCGACAAACTCCCTAAAGCACCAAGGGCTGATGTTTCTCACAAGAAACGTTGGTAAAACCCTTCTGTCCTCCTATGAGCCGACGTTTCACCCGGGAAGCGTTAGTAATGACTACAAGGACATACAGAAAGCGGTTTTAGTGTAGGTCGACCACTCCTTATTTCAATCTTAGTTTGCTCAAAACATTAAAAAAAGAAAATTGTGGAACTCACATCTTCCTTCTAAGTTGTCGTAGCTACCGTAGGAAATGTTGACGAATCCCAAACGATTTTCAACCTCCGATCATCATCACGGGATTGGTCACTTCCAAATACAGCAATTGACATCTTAGAAATCTGAAAGTGAAAGGCACGTTTTATTATTTTTCTTTTATTTTTTGCTTAGAAAGTGAAAAGCATTTTTGTGCAGAGGAGTCGCATGACATCGATCAACAGATAAAATAATTATTAGAACAACAAACACCAACAGAAAATGCATATTAGCACAACGAACACGCATATATATTGAAAAGTCCCAAACATTTATTAGTAGAGAGATATATTAGTCACAATATATCATTAAAATAATATTTACTAAACATATATAACACAAGATTGAAAGTTTACATAGTTTCCGATTATCTCTTGTAAACTAAGATGTTTAAAAGAAATTTATTTCAATACATATGCATTAAATTCTAAGGTAGGAGTTTTAATTTAACCAAAATTTCGTCATGCCAGAGTAACTATGGATGAAACTATATTGAGAGCTCTGCCTATGAGGTTTCACCAATTCTGGCAGAGGATGACTCTTTCAAGCACGAATTCATTGACCTAATACTTTGATACCAATGAAGACTACATAAGACAAGAATTAAAAAAGAATTATTTCTCATTTGATGTTCACAACGATGCAGCGGATTCGGATCAAACGCAGTTGAATCATGTGCTCGTGGTGGTGGTGTAAGGTCAGGTTGGGTCGGCCCATTAAGGGCGTCTCTTCCAACAAATATCAATATTGAGAGATAAAATTTAAAAAGAATTAATTCTTTTAAAATGAGAATACTAAACTCAAGTAGAAAACATTTTTCCTCCATCTTTTCCTCCAATCCTATTTCTTTTTAATTTTTTGCTCTATACCAAATACTAACTAAATTTATACACCAGTGAGTGGATGGGTGTGAGATGATCTTTCTGGCGAAGAAAGCATGATGATCTTTCCACGAAATTATTGTTCTATGCCCTACAAAATAGAGGACCACAGACAAGGATAGCGACAATGACGTCTCCAACATGTGCATATCACCATGGCCAGCACCTATGATTGGAATACACATCAATCACAAAAAAATATAGCCTTCTTTTAAGTAGCATACCGACAAAGATACACTAAATGCATCTTTTCATGCAAATACCATTGCAGCACTTGCCATTATCTATGGCATCCATATCTTTTTGTCAAATCACAGTAGTTTATGGTGTGGTGGACACTGTAAGTACTTATACTTCGAAGCTTCCATATATAATTATATGCAGAGGAGATATGATCTGTCAACCAAGAATTAAAAATAAAACGAAAATCATTAGCTTCTTTTATTCAATAATTTGTGGTGTGGTGTGGTTCGGTGCCATGCATTTTTTTTTTTTTTTTTGCTACGCATTTCTTAATTGTACTCATCAATTTTTTTTTTTTTTTAATTGAGTGACTAATTAAAGTGATATAATTGTTGTCGGGAGAGATTGTATCTTATATAATTTTACAAATGAGAGAGTCGAGCCAAACGTTTGAAATTTAAAAATTTTATATCTTATTATTTTATTATTTTATTTGAAATTATATTTGATAAATTATAATTATTAGTAAATTTTAAATTTTAAAATTACATTTTATAACATGTGAGTGATATAGATTATATTTATATAGATAAGAATTGTTACTTAAGTCTGTTATAAAGCTTTCAATAATTCAAACAATTTGGATAATCACATCGAATTAATCACAAATTTGATCAAACTGAATTTTCTATTTTTGATCTATTAAATTAGGTTATGATATCAAAATTGCATAATCGAATTAAATCAGTTATTTTAATTTTGATTATTTTGATTTCGGTTTGACCAAATGCTAACTTCTGACCAACACCCCTGCCCAACAAAAAAAAAAATAAAAGAATTTTATTTTAAAGAAATTAATGAGAAAAGTCCCATGGCTAATAACAAACCATGACATAAAACAATTGCTACATAAAAATTCTAAATTTCATTTGGGGGTGTCAATTATGGGCTCTTGTGTACGAAAAGTTTGCAAGCAACCATGGCCATGAAAAAGAAAAAAGAACTCCAACGGGTGGAAAGTTGAGAATTGTTGTAAGCCTCCCCAAGTAAAATCTTCGTACTTTGGATTTCCATGTCATTTTCCTTTTTATCTTCCCCAGGGTTCTCTTGCAATTAAATGGCTGCATGACCACTACATAGTTTCATGGATTGCCAACCTGGCATATGTTTCATTGTATATATTAAATTCAATATTAATAAACTCAATCGTCATTTTACCGAATAAAAATTTTGAAAAATTTCTCTTTAAAAATTAGATTTTAAAATAAAAATCAAGTTTTTTCTTAATAATATAATTTCTTTCGTTTTCCGTTAGCATCAAAATCATTTTTTTTAATTTCTCCTAATAACTTCTAACAATATGTATATATTTCATCCAAAATAAAGTGGGTTTACTTGGGGGCATTTGGTAAAAGGGTATGAGAATAAGGAATGAGAATTAAACCAAAGATGATATTTGGATTAATACAATGAGATTGAACATTTTGGAATCATACATAAAAATTTAGGAATCCACAAAACCCAAATAATTGTTGAAAATCCACATTTGATTTACAAATAACCATTGACTCTCACATTTACCCAAAATTACCCATTACTCTCCACTTTCACACTTTCTTTTTTATTTTCTCTGTTTTTTTAATAAAATTATCCATTACTCATATATATATATATATATATATATATTTTATATATATATATATATATTATATATATATATATATATATAACTAAACAAGTAAAAAATATATATAATATTTTCATTATTAAGTTTTTTTTTAATTTTTGAAAAGGATATAAAAATTACTTGATAAATTCACATAATATTTATTTTTTCATTATAAAATTTTTCATTACCCATTACTCATACAATATTTTTATAAAATTATCCATTATTCATATATATATATATATATATATAATTAAACAAATGAAAAAATATAAAATTTTCATTATTAAGTTATTTTCTTTTTTTTTCTTTTGTTTTTGAAAAAATATAAAATTTATTTGATAAATTTATATAATATTTATCATCTTCATTATAAAATTACCCAAATTACCCATTACTCATATATATATATATACACACACACATATATATATACATAACTAAACAAGTGAAAAAATATAAAATTTTCATTAATAAGTTATTTCTTTCTTTTTTTTTTTGAAAATGATAAAAAGTTTACTTTATAAATTTATATAATATATATTTTTTTAAGTGGAATTAATTTTATATAATATTTTAAAATAATTTATTTTAAACTATTTATAGTTTTTATTAAATATTGAAGTAAGAGTAAAATTAAAAATTGTTAATTCTTATTTAAAAAAAAAAAACAAACCAAATATCAGGTATGGTAATGATCTTCATTCCAGTATACTGAATAGATGAATTAGAATGATTTTATTCATTTCAATTTCAATTTTGATTCTCAAAATTGAATCAAACATCCTCTTATTATAGTTGTTAAAGCCAAAAAAATAATAATAATAATGACAACGACCGTGATGACATAAGGTTTGCCAACGTCACCAGTCCAACGTAAGATAAGTGACAGAGACGTCCAATGCAAAGACTTCATATTCCAAGTCATCCAAACAACAATTATTAATCACCGCTTCCATATTAAAGGTGCAAAGTAACACTTCATCGTTAGACTTCATATTCCAATACTAAGACTTCATATTACACCGATCCTTTTATTATCCCATATTAAATCAAGTATTGGATGATCCCTTAATATATATGTATATATATTATGAAATGATCTAAATTTTTATTTATATAGAAATTTATAAAAAGAATTATTATTTTTTAAGAAAATTAGAATCAATTTATATATAATAAATAATAATGTTATTAGAGAAAAGTTATATTAACGTTTTGTAAGTTTAGTGACAAAAATATCAGATTTTGTTAATTAAATTTTTAAATTTGATTTTTCAGATTGAAAAAAACAAACATGATGACCCAATCGGTCAAGCAAAAATGAAAAAAGAAAAAGAGAAAAGTCACTGATATTTTGGCTATAAAAGGGGTAGAGGCATGAAGAATATTTCAGTCGTAGCAATAACCAGCAAAGCATTTTCTCCAACATGAAGGCCATTTTTAAGTTATCAATCCTCTTGCTCTTCGTGCTTTTCCTATTATCTTCTGCAACTGCAGCTCGAGGTAATTATCAAAATAAATAAAACTTTTTCTTTTGAAGATTAAAAACATTTCGAAATGAGGTTATTAACATAATTATCGTGATGTGTTTGCGTTGCTAAGAAGAGACTCTGACCAAGGACATACCAGTTAAAGCTTCGCCAACAGCAGCAGAATGTAGTCACAAATCCTCTGGCAAATGTCTGCCCTCCCATAACGGACGAGCAGCTCCAAAATGTCGCCCCAATGAGAAATGCAGACCACCGGCTCCAAAATGAGGCATCCAGCATCTAATGTTTACAACCTCCTATCTATATTAAGTAATTATTCAGCAAGCTTCTTAAAGCATATGTATGATAATTATAAATAAGAAAAGCAAACAAATTGTTTTTTGTTTGCTACCTTGTGTTACTGTGCACCATTAATATGGAAGCGGCTACCTCCCTGTGTTGTAATATAAGAAATAAAGCTAAGCAGACATAACATTGTCTGCGTAATTATATATCTAGTAGATTTTTCTGGCCAAATATATTTTTTGTTTTACTGGTTTCAATTTATTTAATAATTGCATACCGAGAGTTATACTTATTGTATATTCTAAAATTTTCAAACTTCCAAATAAACTAATAAAATAAAATAAATAAATAAAAATACATTTATAAATTAATAAATCCGGGTGAAAAATTTTACCGATAAAATGCATATGCTAATTAAGGCCGACTTTTGAATATAGTCTCTATTTTCATCCTTTTTAGGTAAATGTTATATTCAATACTAGAACTTATTAATATAACATCTATTTTATACTTATAAGAGGTATTAGTTCTTTGCTCCCTATGGGTCAATTCTCAAATCCTTTGTCAATGCATGTTTGTGCGCTGCAGATTTGGTTGTCTTTAGTTGTTATCATCTACCTGCAATTCAACTTGCTGTGGTTTGGGCTGATGTTTTTCTATTTTTTTTTTTTCCTTAGTCTTGATTCTGTAGGCCGGCGTAGCTGGTTTGAGGGTGCTTCAAGTGTGTTTTGAGCCCTTGACTCACTTGCCTATCTATTTCAATAAAATATAAATTTTTTTATCGAAGAAAAAGGGGGGGGGGGAGGTGGAGTCAAGCCTATAGACGTGTTGTGGGATAGCATAAAGTTGTGGCTACATTTTCGAAAAATTTAAAAAAAAAAAAAAAAAAAAAAAAAAAAAAAAAAAAAACCAAAATATGAAGTTTAAATCTTTTATTTGGGAAGATGTACATTTTATATCGGACAAAAAGCTTGCAATCATATCAACATCAATACCAGGACCCAATCCAAATATTGAAAATATTTTTAATATGGAACTCTGTAATTAACATAGTAGGGTCGTATGTTGTATTTTGGACAATGGGAGAATTGGATAAATTCGATTAGAAAATCAGAAAAAATCGAAAAAAAATAATCATTTTCTCCATTTAATTCAGAAGTAAATCAGTAGTATGCAACTGAGAACGGGAGTCCCGAATTCACAATGACTCACTAGCGAGGTTATAGTCTCTTCAACTCCTTAAATGCTTCTGCATCATGTTATACACGCTCGAAGACCAAAGTCGCAATTCTGAGAAATATCTTACAAATTACCATTAGTGAAGGCCACTCGGGCTCTTGATTTTCCGATCCATGAATTACTAGGAAAATCTCTCTCTCTCTCTCTCTCATCAAACCTTCACATTCGGCTATAAATTTGGGTTAGACAGGAAGAAAATTGCCAAAAAAAAGAAAACGATGGGCTTTGGTTCCAGTTTTCTCATGGGTAGGAAAACCACTTCGTCATGGGTATGAAAACTGCTCTACCCAACTTGCGAGGTATTCTGCATAGATGTTCATAGCTTTGTCTACCCGTCGAGTGCTACTTGCGACAAAATCTGGCGTCGAAAAGTTAGCGATGCAAACTTTTTGATGTCCTCTTTTTGCATCAAAAGGCGTCACAAATTTGTGAAGCATTTTGGTATGTTTTCCATGGCTGTGTGTGGTCGCAACAGCACCATTATTTTCAAGATGAATTCAAAGGAAAATGCTTTTTCTCATTAATAATTTTAATTTTCATAATTTGATATGTTCAATTTTTGATGATTTTTAGTGTGTAATAATTAATTTTTTTTTATTTTTACATAAATTTTTTTAAAATTTTATGTGAACACTCAGAAAAATGCCTTTTTTATTTTGATTTGTTAGAATGATGTTATTTAACATAATATGTTGAGCCTAACTTTCTTTTTTATAATCAATCGCCGTTTATAATCATATTTTGACTAATTCAATTCAAGTATTGTCAGACCTAATTTAGGAAAAAATCTCTCAATATCGATTTTTTTTTTTCATTTTCAAGTTTTGAATTTAAAATTTAATTAAAAAATTTAACACTTTTATTCACTAAATCCAATCTACATTGATTTAGCCTGACTTTCTGAGAAGTCCATGTGGGTACATTACATGAATTAAGACAAACAACTTTTGTACCCCAATTGAATCAACTATAACTTAATGAAACTTCACAAAGTTTTTAATTACTTTATAAAGTTTCATAATTAAAGTGGCAACAGACATTAAAGATACTTTAATGTCTGTGGAAACATTATCTAATTAAAGTTGACACTGACCATTGACTTAATTAGCATCAAACTGCATTGCTACAGTATCTTTAATGTCTACCAGAATTTTTCCTTTAATTAGCATCCCTTCCTTTAATTAAAGTTTCGCTTGGACTTTTCTTTGTTCTATTTTTTAAAGTTTTTAGTGTCCGATATCACTTTAATTAAAATTTCTTAATTAATATTTACATAAAAATTTTTAAATTTTTTATATTTACTTATGATATTTAAAAATATATCTAATATATTCTTATTTTATTTTTATCAGTAATTTTTTATACTGAAAATCTCAATTATTGTTGTTATATTTGGGTTTGACCTCAATTTTCCAAATGGACCAATAGTATAACAACACGTCTTTGATTAAAAAAAATAAATATGAATAGAATTTTGAATTTTAATTAAATACAAAAATATTCTACTTGTGTTCACGGTGACTTGAAGGAAAAGTTAAAAACTTCCCTTTTCCGAAAAGTGTAGAATAATTATTCTTCTAATCCCTTGTTTTGGCATAATCAACAGTAATTTTATTGTTACCCATATAATATAGGTCTCTTCTAAATATAGGGTTGATCGCTGTGAGAAAAAGTATTAAATTTGGATTAAATGATATATAGTTGCAAAAAAAAAAAAAAAAAAATTATCTCAAATTTCAATTTAGCAATTTAATGAATATTACAAGCATTCACCTCATTAATAACCAAGTGAACCAATTGTGGAAATTTTAGACATTTATTATAAGCAATTGAATTTATATATAAAAAACTTATCATCGGTTCCACTTGTCTATGTCACAATATATTCTATTTAGTTTAAATTTTCTCTTAAATACAAAATGCATGTAGAAATATGAACACAAAGACTAATAAATTAATAATAAAATAATAAACAATAATTATGAATTATATATTAATACAAATATCAACACGAAAACTGGTTTAAAAGTGTGTGTGTGTGTGTGTGTGTGTGTATTGATGTAAACTCAACACAACATGTGCATTACCTTTAAATTAGCAAACTCCTAATTAATATATGTACCATTTTTCTTCATATGGGTAGCTTTGTAGCATGCAATTTTGCCAGATTTCTCTAATGTTTCTGATTCCTTAAACTAAAGTGTTAGTAAAGCAAAAAAGACTGCTAAACTAATAAGTGGTATATATATTAATTACCAATTCTGTTTCTTTCCTTGTAAATGATTTTGATCCATAAGTGTGTGTATACTTTTATTGAAATCTACTTCGTTTTCCTGCTTTTGATTGTTCCTGCAAAACAGATTGACTTAACCTCTATCTTTTTATCATATTATAACAGATGCTCTTACGTGTTCATACTTTGAATAACAACACGAAGCAAATACTTCCCATTCAAGAGGTCTCCCACCTATTGGAATACTTTGTGAAATCTCTTCAACTATTTTGTTTTTGTCATAATATTGTCTTTTCAAACTATACAAAGCTTGCGTACATATACGTCTACTCCAAAACCGACCTTAATTATTAGGATTAAGTCTCTGATTATTATTGTTATTCTATTGTCTTTTCAAACTTTGTCTGTACCATTTATATATATTTTGTTAAAATAGATTTGAGAACAACCTTATTTTCAGTATCATATATGAATCTTTATTGCAAAATAACAAATTAGACTGAAAACATGTTGTAACGATTATATAAGGAAAGCTTTCAAAAAAGTATTTTATGAATGCTTTCATTTATTCTTTTGATACAATAGGGATTTTGCGCCAATCATTATGACTTGGTTGTCAAAACCGTGAACTCCTAGCCGCGAGTCCACGAAAATTTGTTAGTATCTGAGATTAACATCCTACTGCTTACATTTTAGGATTGAAATATAACTAAAACACGTTGTAATTTTGCATCCCCCATATATTTTAGAGTTGTCTTGCCTCTTCTTCTACAGACACTTTTAATATCATCTATTGTAAATATTATATAATAAATTAATAAATCACTTTAACATAAAAATTCACCCGATATACAAAGTGTTTTCCGATTTAGTGTGGAGATAGAAAGAGATTGGGTGTATATATACGCAAGCTTCCCTTCCCCTTGTATTTTACAAAAAACTGTTTTCATACCTTAAATCCGTGACCTTAAGGTTACCAAAAAAACAACTTCACCGTTATACCAAAACTCACCCTCAATAAATCACTTCAACATCCTTAAAAAAAAAAAATAAAACAAAAATAAAAAAAAAAAAGAGTAGTTATACATTACCAATGATTGCATCATGTGAAACATCATTTCTGATTAAATTTGGGCACTCATCAGTGGTACTCATCAGTGGTATGTTATTATGTACAATCAATTGTTTTGAAAACCCTTAAACCTTTTAATTTTCCTCTTCCCTACAACATAAGTACGTCTATTATATGCACAAACAGCATTAAACAGTTAATATGAAATAATAATAAATAAATCCAAAATATATGTCCATTAATAATAATAAGCAAATTAAGAAATATAAATATGAAAGTTACACTTAAAATAATAATAAAAAAATATGTTAAATAACAATAAGTTTGAATATAAATATTGATTTTGGTAAAATTTTACAATTGTTGATTTAGTGATGGAATATAATTTTATTGAATTTACCAAATAGGATAAAAAAATTATATGCTAATTAGTGGTATAGATTAATACAAATATATTAATTTTATAAAATTAATGGTATATGTGCTCAATTTCCATTAAATTTTAATGGTAATATAATTATGCTGATGCTATAGATAACTGTGCTATTTGTATTTTAAATTAATGGCATAGATAAGGCCATGGAGATAAAATGGGAGAATATGGTCCTCACAAATGTAAAGAAAGGACCTCTGCCCTAAAGTATATGTGCTCTTGGAGGGGGATCATCACTGTTTGTCACATTTAGCATGCGCTGGACCAATGCCTCTCTCCCAAGAATCCCAAGCTTTTTAAAGTTTGCTTTTGATTTTTCACTCTCAATTTGGATTTAAACTGGTGGTATTCAAAAAGCAATGCTCCCCTTGTCAGAGATTTTGAGATTTAGAGTAATATAAAATACAAAATTTTAATAATTTATTATTTAATTAAATTATAATAATAAATTAAATAATTATAAAATACTTATATATATATATATATATAAAGAAACTCTTTTTTTACTGAATATTATTTATTTTCTAAAAATTATAACGTTTGTCTCGGGTCTCTTATCCCCACATTAAAATTACTATTTTATTGAACACGCTTATTCCATAATCATTAAATCAATATAATACTTTATTCTATAATACAAATAATATATATATATATATATATTTATATATATATATTTATTTATATATATATATATATATATTTATATATATATATTTGAGAGGTGATTAATAACTGTTGTTGGAGGACTTGGAGCATGAAGAGTTAGCATTATACGACTCCATCACATATCTTACGTTGGGGTGGTGATGTTGGCAAACCTTATATCCTCATGGTCATTGTCATTATTCATTTTATTTTATTTTATTTTTTGATATTTTTTTTACACTAAAATTTAAACTTGAGATCACCGAGTTGGGAAAGAAAGTCGTAAGCACTAAATTGTCATCTTAAGAATATTTTTTTGGCCTTTAATAAATAAACCCTCTTTGTCTTGGATGAAACATATACATATTGTTAGAAGTTATTAGGAGAAAATTAAAAAAAAAGAAATGATTTTGATGCTAATGAACAACGAAAATAGATTATATTATTAAGAGAAAACTTGATTTTTATTTTAAAATCTAATTATTAAAGATAAAATTGTCAAAAAATTTTTATTCCTTGAAATGACGATTGAGTTTATTAATATTGAGTTTAATATATACAATGAAACATATTCCAGGTTGGCAATCCATGAAACTATGTGGTGGTCATGGAGCCATTTAATTGTAAGAGAAACATAGGGAAGAAAGAAAGAAATATACCATGGAAAATCCAAAGTACGCAGATTTTACTTTGGGAGGCTTACAACAATTCTCAACTTTTCACTCGTTGGAGTCCCTTTTTCTTTTCCATGGCCATGGTTGCTTGCAAGCTTTTCATACACAACAGCCCATAATTGACACCCCCAAATGAAATTAAGAATTTTTTTTTTTTTTGCAGCAATTGTTATTAGACATGGGACTTTTCTCATTAATTTCTTTAAAATAAAATTCTTTTTTTTTGTTGGGTAGGAGTGTTGGTTAGAGTTAATTAAACCATAACTAAAATGATTAAAATTGAAATAACCATTTTAATTCGATTAAACAATACTCATAATCATAACGTAATCTAATAAAACAAAAGTCAATGATTCGATTTAACTGAATTAAATTCTTAATTTGATATAATTATTCAAATTGATTAAATTATTAAAATCTGTATGAAAAATTTAAAGAATAATGTATTTTAATTTTTAAAATACAAATTTTAAATTTTAAATTTCAAGTAAAATATAAAACTTTTAAATTTCAAAGTTCGCCTCGCGTCTCTTATTTGTGAAATTATATAAGGTATAATCTCTCCTCACCACAATTATATCGCTTTAATTAGTCACTCAAAAAAAAAAAAAAAAAAAAGCGATGAGTACAGATAATAAATGCATCCCCCCCCCCCCACCTAATGATTTTCTTTTATTTTTAAATTGTTGGATGACTGGTGACATCTCCTCTGCTTATAATTATATACGGAAGTTTCCAAGTACTTACAGGGTCCACCACGCCACAAGCTACTGTGATTTGACAAAAAGGATTTGGATGCCATAGATAATGGAATGTGCTGCAATACTATTTCCATGAGAAGATGCATTTAGAATATCTTCTTTGATATGCTGCTTAAAGAAGGCTATATTTTTTTTCGGTGATTGATGTGTATTTCAATCATAGGAGCTGGTCATGGCGATTTTGCTCATGTTGGAGATACCATTGTCGCTATCCTTGTCTGCGGTCCTCTTTCTTAGATGGCATAGAGCAATAATTTCGTGGAAAGATCATCATGCTTTCTTCACCGGAAAGATCATCTCACACCCACCCACTATCTTGTGTATAAATTTAGTTAGTATTAATAACAATCGACTTGAATCCAATTGGAGTGATAAGGATACGAGAGATAATATTGTTAGGAGTCATAAGGAAGCTGATCAAGTTATGGTTATCATTCCTAATATAGCGGATCATGAGAGTAATTTAAGGGGTTGTATTGAGACTTAATCATGTCAAAATGATAAATCAATAAAAGAGCATTCATCTCCATCATTCAAGGAAAGTGATAGCACAGAAATATGGATTGATTGATTGAAATCTTATCTTTCCATTCATTGTATGATTCTCTTCTGTAATTAAATCTATAAATATAATAAGAATTCAACTCTCTTCCCACGTTGAAAAGAGAAATTACATTCTCAAAATCTTGTTCAGTTTCAGTTTTTCTTTATGGTATCAAAGCTTTTGTGAGATAAGAGAGTTGCATACTACAAAATAATGACTTCTACAATTTCTTTGAATGTTGCCAACTTTGTCACACTCAAACTCACCCCGGAAAACTATCCTTTGTGGCGTGAATAATTACTTGCTCTTGTAGAAAGCCAAGACATGGTTGGATTTCTCACGGGAGAAACAGAGAAACCATCCATGTACAAAAATAACACTATAACAGAAGAAACTTCAACCAATGAAACAAAAATGTTCTCAGAAGAATACCTCAAATCGCGGAAACAAGATCGTCTCCTATGGGGATGGATTATTGGAACACTTACCGAAGAAGCTTTAGGCCTCGTTATTGGTCTCGAATCATCGCAATCAGTTTGGAATGCCCTGAAAGAAGCATATGCTCAAGATTCACAAGAATGAGAATTTACTCTTTGACAACAACTTACATATCTCAGAAAGCATCCAAATCAGTCCTTAGCAGAATATCTAAGGAAGTTTAAAAGTATTTGTGATAGTCTTGCAGCCATAGGGAATCCAATACCTGACAAGACAAAAGTATACTCCTTACTTGCCAATCTTGGTTAGAAATATGAATCTTTTATAACGGCAATGCTCAAACCTCCCATGTCGTCTTATTCCGAAGCCGTGTCACTCTACAAGGTTTCAAACAACAAAACTCATGGGCTGAAGCATCCAACTCACCATCATATGCCTTTTATGGACAATGCAACCAAAATCAACAGCAAACTTACGACAACAACAATCGTCACAACAATCAATTCTCCTCCAAAGGTAGAGGTTTTCAAGCCACTAACAATAATTTTCAGCATTCAAATTATGCAGGAAATAATTCACAACAATCACAAAGAGTAAACAATCACACTCGACGACCACCACCACCTGGTAAACAATGAATGACAAGCACAGAACGAGAAATGTACAAGAATGAGCACTGTCAACTTTGCGGTAGACTTGGATGTATTGCCAAAATCTGTTGGAGCCTACCAAATCAACCAGTGAACAATGAGGATCTTCCTCAAGCCCTTGCTGCTCTTACCATGGATACTTAGTCCTAGTTGTCAAATGGACAACTGACACCGGAGCCTCAAATCATATGATAGCAAACTCAGGTATGCTACAAAATCTTAAAAAATATATTGGTCATGATTCAGTTTTCATTGGTGATGGTTCTCCTTTAAAGATAGATGCAGTTGGGGATGTATTAGTTACTGATGGTAAGAATGATTTATTTCTTCGTGATGTCCTACATGTACTGCAATTAACTCATAATTTACTATCTATTAGTCAATTAACGTCACAATATCCTTTAAATTGTGAATTTACTGGCAAGTTATTTTACATTAAGGAACGAGCAACAAGTCAAACCCTGCTAGTGGGTCAACGTAAGGGGGACTTTTATGTTCTATCCAAACCAAAGGAAGTACACTTCTCCAATAGACAAAACTCAGGGACTGAAGAGCTATGGCACCAACGTCTTGGCCATCCGCAAAAATCAACTGTTCAATTATTACATACTAAGAATTTAATTCATGTTAGTTCAAATAAAAAAGTGGACACTGTTTGTGAAAGTTGCCAATTAGGCAAACTAAGCAAATTACCTTTTAGTACATCTCATTCTTCTAGTACTGGTGTTTTTGATAAAATTCATTGTGATATTTGGGGACAAGCCCCTATTTTATCTCTTGGCAGATTTTGATACCATGCTTGCTTTGTGGATGATTATTCTCATTATATTTGGATAATTCCTCTTCATGCCAAGTCTGATTTTATTGATGTTTACCTAACTTTTGAAAGCTATGTGCAGCGTCAATTTGATAGGAAAATTAAGATTTTTCATTCTGACTGTGGCGGTGAATTTGTAAATAAATGACTTTCTTTACACTTTTAGCAATAGGGAATTATTCATCAGCTTTCTTGTCCGCATATACCTGAACAAACAGGCATTGTTGAACATCATCATGGTGCTATCAGAGAACTCGGGATGACATTAATCTTTCACAGTAGAGCACCTAATTTTTTGTGGGTCGAAGCCTTTACTACAGCGGCCTATTTAATCAATCGTTTGCCTTCTTCTTCTCTAAATGCTCATTCTCCTTATTTTCATTTACATGGTAC